>OX243813.1:28560930-28787824 GCA_945859605.1 Lumbricus rubellus | reverse complement strand
TCTGAAAGATCAGAAATAAAATAAAGATAGAAGAAGGTCTACCCTGCACGAAAGGACCCCCACCACAAAATAGGGCACCCACTGACGGATCCACCGCCACCACCCAAATCCGGCCATGCAAATGTCTCGGAAAACAACTGAAATTCGCTCCTTCATCCATGCTTCGTCATCCATGAACAATGATTTATGATGAGTAGGCCCTACCGTATTCAACCGCACTCAGCATTTATTCGATTCCGATTTCTGTGGAAATATTATTCCGTGGCATTCTCTGACGCGTTTTGGAACTAGGAACAAAATTAATGGATCATGAAATGCGCCTTCATTTTGCTCAGTCTTCTAAACTCTTCTTCCTCCTTCTCCTCCTTCTCCTTCTCCCTTACTCTCTTCCATGCCACTGACACTTCCTCCTCGTTCTCCTCGAGATGCAATATCGACTGCATGATCCCGAAAGACAAATGAGGCATTCGTTCATACATAGCACCGAATTATTTCCGCCTGTGGGCCTATAATGAAATCGAAAAGCAGACTCCAGGGAAATCGAACTACATAGGCCTACTATTATAGGCCTACCGGTACTATATCTCGTAGAAATTAAAATGCGCATATAGGCCTATGTGTATTTTTGTATATAGGCTATCTAATTATATTAGTAGTGTCTGGGTATACATGTATAATTGTATATAGCGTTTCATGAACATATGCCTATAATAAGCCTTGGATTCGGGTTTGAAATATTATTAGAAACTAAGTGTCCTAACTCAAGAGACCAATGCTAATAATGAAAATTGTATTCAAACAATACTGTCAACATACAATAATGCAGTAGCCTATATCTACCTATTTGGCGTTGATTATTTAATATATTATATTATTATCTTCACACGACAGATGCGTTTTAATTCAGAATAAAGTTCAGTTTCTTGTAACCTGTCTTATATAGGCCTATTTCGAATGTTCGGTATATATGCAACCAAGTTGAGCGCTACTGAATCTGTGAGCGGCGCTATATAAATGTTCAATTACAATTACAATTACGAGTGCTCTCGAATATGATGAGGAAAATAATTCACCATGAGCTACGCTGTAGGACGCTTAATTAACAATGTATTGTCCATATAATTATAATTACATGACTTATGTATGTCTACATGTAGGCCAGGCTATGTTTGTATGTTTGCATGAATGCCCGTATATATGCAGCCTAATTATGTGCGTATATGCATGTGTAGGGCTATGTATTGTATATGTGCATAATTGCATGTATGTGTGTGATACTTTTGCATGTATTGCATACACATCTTTATGTGTAAATGCTATTGCATCTATGTACGTACGTGCATAATTTATACATGTGTAGGTATACGAAAGTTTGACTGCATGTATAGGCATATACAAACATGTAGGCCTATATATTGTATAGAAGGAGTCTGCCTGACAGTCTGACTTACCTTTGGCTGCAATCATCGATAGACAAATAGTCGCAACTTCAACGAAAACCAGAAAAACCAAACCATTGATTAGGTTTTGCATCATCGTCAAAATTGGATTTTTAAACAAATCTTACGTAAGCCTAACTTCTATAGCGCCATCCGTTCGTTGTACAGTCAACGACGATTGTTCAGCACAATCAGCAGACGAAGATCAGCAGAAGGGAATTATTCTGCATACAGTTCTTCTTCTTCAGCGACGCAAATCAAGATGCATGGACTGCTGCAGAAGACTGAATCCGTGAGACATTGACCGGACGCTGCATGGAGAAAAAAGGAAGATGTCAAGCGTTGATGGGAGCCAGCACACGATGGAATGAAGGAAGGACGCAGGATGGAAGGAAGAAAGAAGGAAAATACAACTGGAACTGGAACTGCAGCAGCAGCCGACTGACTGACAGCCGGATGAGGGAGACGCATCAGCAGCAGCAGCAGCAGCATCAGCATCAGCATCTGATTCCATCAAAAATCCTATTCTACACGTCTTCTTCTTCTGCTGCAGAGCGATGTCCACAGTCTGACGATTTCAGTGCACGCATCTATTATGCTGCATACATTGTGTGTATGTATGTATGTATGTATGTATATGTATGTATGTATGTATGTATGTATGTATGTATGTATGTATGTATGTATGTATGTATGTATGAACTATGTATGTATGTATGTATGTATGTATGTATGATGTATGTATGTATGTATGTATGTATGTATGTATGTATGTATGTATGTATGTATGTATGTATGTATGTATGTATGTATGTATGTATGTATGTATGTATGTATGTATGTATGTATGTATGTATGTATGTATGTATGTATGTATGTATGTATGTATGTATGTATGTATGTATGTATGTATGTATGTATGTATGTATGTATGTATGTATGTATGTATGTATGTATGTATGTATCGAGTAGTCTGCAGGTATTTAAAAAGAAACTTCGTGTTCTTCTACTCTCCTCCACTAATGCTACTTGAAGTGCACATGACCATGTGTAGTTAAGATTTTAGTTAAGTACTTAGTTAAGTTTGTTTCTCTATATGCTCTTGACAATATAAGCTTTTCTGCAATCTGTCATCACCTAATTTGTTTTAGTCTCTTTCTTTTAAGCTATCTTGATTAATTTTTCTTGGGACTTTTTTACTTGGGTGACCCTTCCCAGCGGGATGCCCATTGTCCATCCCTTTTGGGCCCCCCTTTGTAGCCAATGCATGCATGTTTTGTACTTTTATTGTTTTCTTGTTTTCTGGTTGCAATAAAGTGAATTGTATTGTATTGTATGTATGTATGTATGTATGTATGTACATGTATGTATGTGCGTGTGCAAACCTAATGCAAGTTTCTCTCTATATCCTTCTCCAGTATATAATAACTCACACACACGACCTGTTAGTTTATTATTGTACACCTTCGCAGACTCACAACATCGTCACCTCTACTCCAACGACGACGACATGCCACCTTCGCTTTCACTCTCCATTTCTTTTTCATGAGACGCATTAAATCATCTTTGCGACACCATGGCGAACCATGCATAGATGCCAGACATTGACTTTGGGATTTGGTTGGTGTCAGTGTCCCTATATATATGACTGTGTCTCCTATAGATACTGACAACGCATGGATTATATTTTAACGGATTATATTTTAAAGTCATCAATAATTAAGTATAGGTTACAATAATAGTGACATGATTTATACACAGAAAAGGTGCTACACCGCAAGTTCTTTAATTATATCTCCGACAATAGCCATTTCATGTATAGTCTCCAATAGCCTTGAATACTGTAATCCGCTTTTCCTTGCGTTACAAAGTTAAACTTGCTGACACTCCAAAGAGTTCAGAATCCCCTGGTCTGCACCATACATGTACGCCCTAGCTAAACTAAATCAAAATAGGAACATTTAATTATTATAACCCTTGCCGCTTGATCGTTTATTAAATTTTGTGTTTTGTTCTTGTTCAGCAAATGAACTTTTCGAATTAGGGAATTTAGGGTCATAGCCTATGAAACATTGACAGCTGGTCAACCACAGTAATTGAGATCAGTCTGTCTTTTCCAGACTTATTATTATTCAACTTTTGACCAGTTGATCTGGTCGTTTGCATATCCTTCTATAGAGTCAAGTCTAAAAATAGAACTGTTCTTGGCGAACCAGCTTTTCAGTTGACAGTCCTATAGATTTGGGTGCAGCTTATTCTGCTCAGTCGGGTAACGGTACAGCCTATGAGCCTATGCCATTTCCTTCTTATCTTAAACAAATCTGTATAGGCCTACCCTCTTCTGATGGCAATTCCGCCGTAGACAGCTCATCTCAACCTCCTCAGGATATTGACACGATAACGTTGTCTGGTTCTGGTGGCTTATACTACCATCGATCGGTGTCTGGAGCTCTAGACATCGGCGCCACATAAGAGTAACTAGCTAATAATAATTAGCAATGAAATTAGAACAACAATTAAAGCACCAAAAGGATCTATCGATGACGCTTTGAACCTGCATCCATGTCTTCTTCCTTATGTCTTTGTATATGCCCCTGTCTGTCTCAGGACCTGCAGGCGCGGGAGTGCGTGTGCGCGTGTGCGCGCGTGTGTCCGTGTCAGCGTCAGTGTGTGTGTGTGTGTGTGTGCGTGTGTGTGTGAATGTGTGTGTGTGTTTGTGCACAGTTGGTTGATAGATCGAGTGACTTAATTTCCGACCCATGCATGGGTGGAGGTGGAAGTCTTCTAATCTTGGCCGGAGGCGGTCGGTCGGTCATTCGTCTCTTTTACGTAAAGAAATTCATCGTTGGAAAGAACTCTCAAGCGCGTCTCACGCATGCCTTTACATTGGCACCACACGTACGTGTAGGCCTTTAACACACACACACACACACACACACACACACACACACACACACACACACACTTATTATATAGAAGTCGACGTATAAAATATGGACTGGAGTCTGGCGCCAACATGGACTCAGCTGTAGGCCTATTTATGATTGATTGGTAGCAACATCAGAGCGATGCTTCTTATCGTGGACGACGACGACACCAGAGGCAGCAGCTGCACTACATCTCGCAACCAATTCATCAGACCAGCAATCATTCCGATTAATTAACCTAAATCATGTGCTACGAGCCTACGCCAAGTAATTAATCACCTCAAGTAGTTTACGATTCCGAGTAATCCCACCGGATAATGAGGTCAACTATGACTAAATGATGTCTGGCTGGATCACGTAAATCTTACGACTGGATTTATTATGAACCGCGCAGGGCTTTTTAGAGGATTTTTAGAACTGCACTGCCAGCAATTTTAATCTAGTGTGCCCTTTGGGTTCAAACATTTCTGACGACCATTTTTTGTTCACGAAAATGATTATTCCAATTCTTCAGCTGTAAGGTTGTATAATCTGATGAACTTTTTGTCATTCTTCATTTAACATGTTCCCGAAAATGTTATGCAAGCTTCCGGTTGTGAAATATGATGATCGCTTTTAAAAATTATTTCTTCTTTCTCTTTGGACTTACAAAAAAACCAATGTAGCCTATTTTTTTCTGCACCCCTTCGTTCTATTATTGGTAAATTATTCCCAATCTGCTGACAGTGACTTTTTAAATGATTTTCACTGCACAAAATTGCTTTTACAACTGCACAAATTCATCCAGGCCTACAACTGCACATTTTGTGTAGCCTACAACTGCACGTTAAAAAGTCCTGATGAACCGTTTGGTTTAAATATGAAATTAAGGATATGAAATAGTCGCCATGAAGTGATGTGTCAAAGGTGCTGGGGAGACGAAAAGCACCAATCACCTGCTGCTAAAGTTATCGTGATTTAGAAATGTATCTTTTGAACAATTCTATCGAAACATGTACAACTCTGAAAGCTAGGCTACTTTGGTAAAAACGATATGCTTGAAGTAAATGTAATGCAGTGTTTTTAGCGTGGAGTAAGGCCTACACAAAACGTTCAATTCTAAATGGTTTGTGCAGCTGTAAAAGCATATTTGTACAGTTAAAAATATTTAATACTGTGCATTGTCATCCAATTCGAAATAATTCTCTATGCATGGAGGATCTGAAGAGAATGGGTTGGGCTGTGCAGTTCTAATAATTCCTCAAAAGAAGTATGTTGCAATGTGTGTGGGCATATCATATGTGTACTGTATGCACATGTGTGTGTGTGTGTGTGTGTGTGTGTGTGAGTGCGTGTGTGTGTGTGAATGTGTGCGTCAGTATGTCTGTGGGCTCATGGTTGGGGCTTTGGATGGGTAGCTGGCCTGGTGGAGGCATGCCACTGGACTGGGTCAAATTTGACATCCATGCATCCATGCACTGCCTGAAATGTTCGATGATGGCTGTGCCTCAATCACTGGTGATCAGTCAGACGTATTTCTTAAGCTTCCTACTGCAGTGTACAACGACATCCCTCCGCAGATTCCTTTGAACGAACGAGACACTAAACTTGTGGATCTTATTAATTATTCACACTCCTATATATACACAAAGGCAATAGTGCATGGTGGATCGGAATTTGCAGTGGTCGCCGGGATTTAAACGTAGCCTACGTGTATTCAAAGAACCTTTGGTCAACTGCATGGTTTATCACGCGGCTGATGACCGTCACCAAGGCATCTGCCTTATATATATATATATATTATATATACACACACATATTGTATATATATATATATATATAATACACACGCATATATAGGCCTATATACATAATATATATAGGCCTACATATTATATATAATGTATAAACACCGCTGTTAAACGACGCAACGCCTCCGAGAAATATAGGGCCTACAACTTCTGCTATTAATCGAATGCACATCATCTATAAATTATTAACCTACCCAGTTTTTCATTGCGCTTATATTGCTCGAAGCGACCATCGGCTTAATGTCAACGGCGCTGTAGAGATGATTAGATTAGATTAGATTATGTCTCCTCAAAGCCTCAAAAGATGGTAGGCCTATATATCATGACAATAATTAATCTGCTCCTCTATGAAGATTAATAGCCATATGAAGACATAGACGCTCGATATAGGCGGTCAATCTTTTGCTTCCAATATCATAATCATATAAACTGCAGATGAGCATGCATGATGCAACGAATATTATAGGCCTATGAATTTCTGAGATATTAGATGAAGTCATCGTATACAAACGATTTCGTTCTAAAACCTGACATCTTACTTAAACCTATATTTACCAGTTCAATTATAGGCCTAGAGCCTGATTCTTTGATGAAGGGTAGGCCCTACACGTGCAGTTGATAGTTTTGAAGTTTTAGGCTCAATAATTGGTTATTAATCAAATGCACAATCAACAATGTCAGCTGCACATCTTTTGTCAGAAAAAACTATTTAGGCTCTGAGGACACTATAGACCTAGGTCTACATATAGAAAAGGCGTATAGGCTGTATATACGCAGTGTGAGAATTGTGGAAAAATAACTGGGGTTGGACTTTGATCTACTTGGAATTGGGGTGTGAAAAACAGACTTTACTATGTGCACAAAAAAGACTGGGGGTTAGAAACCACAACCCCTGCAATTTTCACCCTGGGCCTATAAATTCTACGCCTGAGTCTACAGTGCGACTTTTATTATGGTCAAATCATCAGAACTCGGTCCAAACTTTTAGGATTTGTCTGAAATTTTAAACGTGCAGCAACAGTGATCATATTTACACGAGATTTCAAAGTCGCATGTTGGTGGATGTCGGAGTCTTCGGAGAGAAAGAATTCTGGACAAACTTTCAGCGATACATTCCTTTTCTATATATATTTATATATAAATGATGTTATATTATATTATAATGTCTATTAAGATGCGCTTGGATGACATTCAATTACGAAGGAATTCTTCGCTCGATCTGCTCCATTTCTGACTAACTTCCGACGAAGCCACAGACCAATAAATCTGTGCTCAACGCGCGACAAGAATGAGAATGTCGTCTGCTGCGCCATCTATTACACGCTATTCAACCGTTTACATGTAGGCTACAGCCATTATTGGACGACTTTCTTGTCATTGGAGAGCAGAATGGTACAGAGGAACTAAATGTACGAAGCGAATCTATCTCCAATGGGATATTATAACACAGTCTTAACGTGTGGTAGTGAGTTTCCCTTTCCGTACAATTATTCAAAACCTGAGACATATCCACGCGTTCAAAAGACTGCAGAGGTTGGCTACAAAAATGTAACGAGTGAAAAGGTAACACAATAATAATTAAGCAGCATGCTTATACCTGCTGGTCTTACAAGACTTTAGGCTTAGCCTATGCATATGCAGGAAAGATTTAGCTAAAGATCGGTCAGCGTCAGATGTCGCGTTTTGGGGAAGTGGCGTCGCTTAAGTTGATCTAGAAAGTGGACGTTACCATAAAATATTTCTCACTGTGTCCCTTCGCCACTAAGAATAACGCACACTCCCAGAATACAATAATTATGCGTGGAAGACCCAATTGTACGTTAGTGCTCTGCATGTGCACAGTGCAGCCACATTTCTACACTAGGCTAGTACGTACACTTGTTATGCAAAGATCGCATGCAGGTCATGAAGCGTTGAGTCCTTTTTCAACACCTTGTATACATATTAAGCTTACAATTTAATTTGAAGGTGTGAACCGTGTGATGATTATCTGTTAGGGAGACGCGTCCACGGTCCCCCGGATGCACACACGCTATAGGCCGACCAATCTATTTAAGGCTTGAGGCAGGAAACTAGGTTCCCCTCACATTGTCGCCCATGTACTCTGTCAACAAATCACATACACATTCA
The DNA here is from genome assembly GCA_945859605.1 of Lumbricus rubellus. Taxonomy (NCBI): domain Eukaryota; kingdom Metazoa; phylum Annelida; class Clitellata; order Crassiclitellata; family Lumbricidae; genus Lumbricus; species Lumbricus rubellus. The sequence continues at coordinate 28,779,538 of OX243813.1, read as the reverse complement.
AAAGGAGTGGCTTAATACAGAGCAATAGAGACATAAGAAATTAAGGGGTAGGGCCTATACAGCAAAACAAATAAATACGAAACGCCAAGTTCTTTGCATGTCTTGGACTGTTCTGGAATCTATATCTATTTACTCCGGTACACGAGCACGTGGATTAATTAATTATTGTGGTAAGTTTTTAGTCTTGATTAATCCAGTCGATATCATAGGCTAATATTCCAAACTGCAAGTCTCCTAAGGAAAACTACTAGGCTTAGGCAGGCCTAGGCCTGTAGGCCTATATATGGCCTTAATTGAGAAAAAGAGAATGCCTGACATTGTCTTGAAATCAACAATGCATTTATTATCTACAAAATTACAATCTGACATAAGGCAAAATTATATAATTAGGGTGCCTACATCTGTCTCAGAGACCGACGTGCTTTATGGTTTATGCATGAAACCAAGGCAGATATCAACAACATTAACAGAGCATACAAGCATAACCAGCAGTAATGAATATATAATGATTAAAATGCTGCAACGGGGTTGGTTGTATAAGCTTACTGCCTGCGACAAGACCATGCAGAGGTGCGTTATAAGTTTGCGCTGCAGTGTTTAATACCGACAGCGATGCCTTAATTTCAATCTGTGATCTTCTTTTGTCTTCTCTTCTTTCTGATTCTGAAGTTAATAACGACGACGACAGAACTCAACATCAACATGGCGGCGTCATCTTCTCCGTCTCAATGGACATCGACGACATCCGCTGCTGAAAAATCCGACAAACCGAAAGAATCCGATCATGATGCGAACAACGACGCTCTCCCTCATCCACCGTCACATGACAACGGCGTATCCATGACAACGGCGCTGCCAAGCAACAACGACCAGCAGACGACGACGAAATTACCGGCTGATCAGAAGAATGTTCAACGTTCCCGCCAACTGCAGAGACGTCCACTTCCGTCATCCGTCGCTTCATCGGAAAGAATTGCAGGGTAAGCATGGCGGACATTTTATGTAGCGCATGTACCTATTAGGATAATGGCGTTACTCTCTGCAGTGTCTAGCAATACATTTAGGCCCATCATTGTGCAGGGGACGGATACAGAAATTTTTAAGGGGGGGCCAAAATATTTGGTCTTAACCTCCCCCCCCACCTCTGGATCCGCCTCTGATTCTTGTGCTGCGTTTCAAATCCAATCCAACTAAAGATTACTTTAGCCCCGTCCTCCTTCCTTCAGGGGATTCATTCAGGGGATTTTTTTTATCTCGATCATGGCTGCATGAGATTGGTGTGAGGCAGAAGTTGAACCGCAGAACATAATTAAAATAGACATAGGCATAAGTGTAGGCTATGTGGATTTGGTCGGAATTAGGATTAGGCTACCGTAGCATAATATGTTGATCAATGTATTTTCCAAAACACGAATATGCAATCAGTTGCTGTCTAGGCCTATAATACTACAGTGAATTTATAGCTGCATAGAATTTTAATTATTGTACACATAACGATTTCATTAATGTGGGTCTATTGCTGCTGATACAAATTATAGATTTCTATTAAATTTTGTTGCACAGGTCATGGTTCAGACGCGATGGATGCTGGGATACCTTCTGCTGTTGTTTCTGGTGTTGTGACCGAGTCTACGATGGGTAACCCCACCTCCTCCGCCGTTTCCTCCTCCGCCGCCGCTCACTCCGCCACAGTTTCTTGATTAGAATTAAGACCCAACCGATAGGATCTGTGTTCAAAACAAGAAATTACAACATAAACCACGCTGTACGTGTGATAAAATCTGCTTCCTCGGAATTCTTCTTTCGGTGAACTCGATAAAATACTAGAATTGCGCAATTTCGATTTTCGGGTTGCTGTAAATTCTTGGTTCGTCTGTTTTATTATTATCGGAAATAATCCATAGAAGATATAATATAGGTCTCTGCCTTCGTCTCTGTCCGTCTGTCTGTCTCTGTCTGTCTGTCTGTCTGTCTGTCTCCGTCTGTCTCTGTCTCTGTCTGTAGGCTACCTCCATATAGCTGTCGGATTCTCTCTCGCAATGTGACTTGGCTGTAGTGGTAATCGAACTTGGCTCTGGCAATGGGACTTGTCTTTGGAATGGGACTGATCTGGGAATAGGCCTAGGACTTTGTTTGATCTGGCAATCGAACTTTGGCAGTGGCAATCAGACTTCGATTTCTATACTATAGCCTATTAGACATTTCTATTTGGACAATCCATCTGACGAGAGAGATATGTAACCTTCGCTCGTGACTTTGAGCTAGGCCGAAGTCCTGAGCTTAGGTATAGGCTACGTGTAACGAGTTGCGCTTTAGAAAATATGAAGATGACGCTTAATCTGTTGTAGTGCGAGTTGTATATAGGCCTGAGCCGCCTGACGCCTGCTTCCAGTGCAGTGGCGTCTACCAATGGGGGGGTTGGGAGAACGTTCTCCCACGGCTTCTGAAAGTGGGGGGGTTTGACGTTTTTTGGTGTAAATTGGGGGGGTTTGACGTTTTTTGGTGTAAATTGGGGGATTGCTGAATTCCTATTAAATAAAGGCCATGCTGCCTCGAACTAACGAACCCACGGTTCGCTTGAAGTCACATATTTGCTAAGAAGTACGAACACTCATAGACATTAGTGTCAGTCAGGTCTATGGCATACAAGAGGGGAATCACAGTCATTCGGAATTGACCTCTTATCAGTCGTGTCATGCTTACTGACAGAGGTAAGGCGAAACCCACGCCACGGCAGCTGTGATGAAGGGAACAAAATTAATGATGCGACGGTCGCTCAGCAAGTCAAACGATCCGTGAGACACTTGCTGTGCAAGTGCATCTTGCCTCAGTCTTCTGATACGACGGACAGTGGTCCCTTCTGTGAAAGTAGCCTAAGCCTAATTAAGCTAATAACAGATGTTTCCTATTAGATTCCCAGCCAGCAGATCGCTGAAATGGATAAGAGCAGGTTTGATGTATGCTTACTTGTAAACAGAGTCTTTCCATGCTAGAGATGCAGCCGTAAAGTGCTAGAAGCGAGATGATAGTCATTATACTACAGACAACCGAATTTGACTGCTTCTGTGTTAAGTTTTTCTTATTTCGCGAAGAGTTGAATCGACATCAGCAGGACTTCTCAACAGCTAAAGGTATGCCTACACAGAGAATTTCTGTGGAGAATTCGAATTATTAATTTCGAGCTTCTAAGCGTATGGACAGCAACTTAAGTGGTGGTGGGGTGGGGGGGGGGGGGGGGTGGAGATGCTTATATCGTCCCAATGTTTAAGAACTGTTTCATAAATATTCTAATTTACTATGTAGGGCCTACAGTGTTATCTACTATTTATCTATAATGAGAATTTGCATAAAGTTGCAGCTTAAAAGCTACCATAACATTTTACAACAACAAAATTAAACAATGGGACATTTATTCAAGTCCTAAAGCACATCTATGAGCACTGAAATCATGACAGCTTAAACGGCTACGGCTACAATGTGCAAATCCAAAAATTGTATAGCCTACAATTGGAAGTCAACACTCTATAGCCTTAAGGCTTAAACCATGGCTATAGGTTATCAGCATTGAAAAATGAAAAATCTTACCATGACACTATGGAAATTCAAATAAGCTTAAGTTAAAAGAAAACTAGGAGTAGACGATGTCTTCATTGAAGTCTTAAACCATCTCTTTCAATTTAATGAAATTACGATACATTTTTGACATGACTGCTTCAAGTGTTGTTAGCCTACCATTACAGTGTGGAAATTTAAAAAAAATAAAATAATTGAAGGGGACAGTTTTGAAGTCTCAAGCCACCACTATCAGCACTGAAATGATGAACAGTTTCGTTAAACTGACAGCCTAACAGGGCTCAAAGTGTGACAGGACGGTCATGGACCGCGTCCTTGCACTTATTTTTGAGGCAGGGCGCCGTCCTATGACTTAATTTTAATTAGGCCTATTTGGCCAGCACTTCCAGGACGGTCGTCCATGACTGCATGGACGGCGTCCATGCAGTTACTGACGACCGGCCATGACTGCCTAAAAATGGCTCCGTTTGAGGTCGAAACAGCCTAAAATTCGCTGGTCACTGGGGCTCCGCCCCAGACCCGCTGGGGAGCTTACGGTAAAGACAAAACCTTTCTCTTTCACAATAAAATTTTTATTTCTTTAATGTTATCCTGTTAGCTTGCGACAATGAAAAACGACTTGTCCTTGAAGTTTTCGCAACTTTATCGTTCACGAATAGCTGGCAAACAAGAACTTAAAAATGGCTCCATTTGAGGTCGACACAGCCAAAAATGCGCTGGTCGCTGGGGCTCTGCCCCAGACCCCGCTGGGGGAGCTTCCGACGCTCCCCCAGACCCCCTAGTCGGAACGAGCTTCGTGCCTTCGGCACTCGCAACTTCGCGCCTATACGTAATATAAGAAGAGATTCTCCTAAAAAATTTAAGTCGGCAAAAATGGGGGGTTTGTTCTCCCACTCCAAGTGGGGGGGTTAGACGCCACTGTTCCAGTGTTATAATTGTGCACTAAAGCGACATACATGTATATCATTCAACAAAGGGCCTACCGCGTACGTGTAGAGATGAACTTTAGAGTTCTGTATTGTATATAACTGAAGGCGGATTAATAAAGAAGCATGGGCTGCGAAGTGCGAAGATGTGCTGAACTAACGTTCTCTTCGTGTAAGCTTATAATTATAGCCTGTGGCTTATTGGCTACCTAAAAAGCATTAGAAGCGCCATGCATACTATAGCTGTGTTCTCAACCACAATACGTGTCACAGATTACCGCAGTATATATTATGGCCTTAGTTTTACTGTCTTCGGTGCAAAAAGAAAGGCCTACTTGCAGTGGTTGAAATTGCGAAGTCAATAATCTCCACTAATCCGAAATAGATGATGCAGCGCCAATAATTATGTCAAGTTTTGTCGTACTTGTAACTGTGATGGAAGACGCGTCTTAACGTTGTACGAATTACATTCAGCTACAGTGTAAACCGTATAGGCCTAATAGTGACTGTAGTCTACATTGTAGCCCGTGTGTTGCTTTTGCGAACCTTGCGTGGTCCGTTCCGTCTATTAACCCTCAGGCTACCAAGGTTTCATTTTGCGACATCGACTACCAAGGGGATGGTTAACCACACCCCTGGATTTTGTGTTTGATTTGAGCTATCTTGTAATACAGCCATTGACTCAGCTTTCATTTCTGAGCAAAATTGTAAGCCTGTATTTAGTTTTAAAATAATTATTTGAATGAGTCTTGAAATTAAGAACATGCACGGTGTTTTCACAGAGGTTTGTAATTGTCAAATTTTCAGTGTCACTGTGTGCATCATTAGCCTAGTAACATCAGCGCTTTAGTGCTAAGAAATAATTTATTGGTTAGCCTAAAAACCAAAGATTAGTAGCCTTAAAAATAGAAATTCGATTTTCCATGGGGGCAAGTGCCCCCTCTTGCCCTATGCGTGGGCGCCCATAACTCCTTGGTAGCTCAAGGGTTAATAGTGTTTCTACGCTGCATGCAAATTGAAAAAAAAACCGAAACGGTCTCATGCAGCCAGTCTGAGCCAGACGATATTCATCCAAACTAATGTAACTTCGGTCATCAATCCTAGATGGCGCTAGCATGTCTGCTAACTCTGCTTCTGCGTCTTACTGACTTCTTATCGGGAGAGAGGCAGACGATACGTCGCAGCAGAGTCGACACTAGATGACGGTAGCGTAGTAAATTAATGAAATATATATAGAGGCTATTTCCCGCCTTCCGTATGACGCAAACATTTGTCATTTGTGCTGTTTATGTGATGATTTGAGATCATTGCACAATGCACAGTCGACAGCGTTGTACGTGGGTTTAACGTTGACTCCCGCATCGTCTGCTAGAGCAGCTAGACAGCCAAGTTTGGCAAGTGCACAGGAAGGGCATATCCGGTTTACTGTCAATACCGCGCACACAATACCGCGCACACAATACCGCGCACACAATACCGCGATTTTCAATACCGCGCACGATCGTTACCGCGCACGATCGATACCGCGAATTTGTTCAATCCAGCTTATATTTCATATATAAAAATACCCTCATCCAGCTTCCATTTCTCATGCTTTATTTTCGTCAATCCAGCTTCTTTTTGACACATAGAAATACCTTCATCCAGCTCTTATTTCTATGTATTTCTATGTCTGAAATAGAAGCTGGATTGACGAGAATAACGAGCGAGAAATAGAAGCTGGATGAAGGGAGATATATGTATGAAATATAAGCTGGATTGAACAAATTCGCGGTGTCGATCGTGCGCGGTAACGATCGTGCGCGGTATTGAAAATCGCGTTATTGTGCGCGCGGTATTGTGTGCGCGGTATTGTGTGCGCGGTATTGACCGGATACCGGCATATCCATAGGCTAGATAACCAAGTACAGCGTCGTACACGCGAATGTAGAAGTAAGCCTATAGCCTACATTAATTAACGCACACATATACACGCATACATACACATTATACACGTAGATATAACATGCAAAATACAAACTATACCGGTATGCATGGAGGTATGTTTGCATAGGGCCCTATGTGCATATGTTGTGCATGCGTGTATGTTTGTATTACAAAAAACATACACACATACACCGTGTATGATACACGCATGATTGTATGCAAGCATACATGCGTCGTACGTATGTGCGCGCGCACATGTTAGGCATGCCTGCACGCACACACACGCGCGCGCGCACACACACACACACACACACACACACACACACTGGAGACTGTAACAAAAAGCGAGCGAGCTTATTGCGTGGTAGAAATGATTGAGTTGGAGGACGATGTCGCAAGATTAAGCTGCATTGAAGGGTAACAAGCAGCTATTGCCTGAGGGTCAATTGAATCTCGAAGCAACTGAACTGGAATGTTTTCTGAGGACTGGGTCTCAGGGCCTGGACCCGTATGTATGACGGTGTATCTCTTACTCCTAGCTTAAATCTAGCTTAAATCTGGCCCACGCTGGAATAGTTGGTTAATTCCGTATGCATGGGTCGAGATCAGCGAGTTATGCTAGGCATAACGCTACTCCGAGTCGGAGGTAGGAGTAGGGCTAGCCGGCTATACCCAGCGTCAACAATATGCGGCCGTCTTTAGCTGGGCAGCATTGACAATAGGTGGTCGTCTTTAGATCTTAATCTGTTGAGTAATGCCGATATTATGAATCGACCCATGCATACGGAACTAACCCACTATTCCAGCATGTGCTAGATTTAAGCTACGAGTAAGAGATAGGCCTACATACATACGGGCCCACGTGATGCATCAAAATGTTCGATATTAAGCACCAATTCGTTTAATATAGGATATACACTAACAGTCTAACACAACATAGGTTACAGCATATTCATATCCTCTTCTATCGGCGCCAGCCTCAGACGTTGTGAGACAAAGCGCAAAAGAGAAGTTAAGTATTTGGAAAGCTATTTTGGTGTACTGTATAAAACTGACATTCATTAGGCAATCTGTACAGTAGGGCCTAACTGTTGTTGAAATGGAAAGTGCCAAAACATTGTCATGGGTCATAGATTTGACATGTGCATATTGCATTGTGTGTTGTACGGTCTGTTAATTCGTGTCACAACTTAGACGTATTTTACCTGATCAGTCGCCGGTGACAATGAACATGTTATGATATGTGAACATGTTCATTCATTCATTCATTCATTCATTCATTCATTCATTCATTCATTCATTCCGAAAACTTATATAGCGCCTCTTCAAGAAGTCTACTCAGAGGCGCTCCCAGCTCTTGTTATGATTGGTGAACATGTTATGATTGGTAAACATGTTATGATTGGTGAACATGTTGTGATTGTTTGGACCTGTTGCGATTGTTTGGACCTACGACTTATTACCGAGCGACATCTTGGCATCATCTTTGACCAGCATAATTATCGCCTCATTTCATAGCGTTTCATTACTGTAACACGTAGGTAAGACCTATACAGGGTGGGCAAAAACCCTAAGGTTTTTTGCCAATATCTTGGCCAGAAGTAAGAATTTCGAAATGAAATTTTACAGTCTTAAAGACAATTCATATTTACACATGATGACCAGATTTAATAAGCTGACTACTATGGGGCTCTAACAAAGACTGGGGGATGAAACCCCCAAACCTCCGGCAATTCTCACCCTGGGCGGACAGAAGCACAGGCAGAAGGACGAACAGAAGAATGAACAGGAGGACGGACAGAAGGACGGACAGAAGGAAATATTTATGCAAAGACAAAGAAACATCACAGATATAACAATAATTCAGTATGATGAAAATCATTATGTATCATAAATATAGTTATACAATATTTTATGGAAGACCTCAACTGACATTCACAGTATCTCTTTGTACACTAAATGTTTAATACGAATCACGTTTTAAAGACTGTTGAAAATACAGAACACATTAGTATGCCCTATTGCTATCTTCGACCTGCTTCTCATTTGTCCTTACTCTCTTCTTGCCAGAGCTCTTATACCTACATCTCGGCCTCTGTCCCATCATGATGACTGGTAGACTGAACCTGACATTTTCTTTCGCAGATTTCAAGCAGCCTCATTTAGCTACCTAACTCTTTGAAAGCCAAAATTTTTGGGTCGTCCCTGACATTCTCTGTACAAACTCTATTTTACATAATATACTTAACTTAAAACTTTTGATGTCAGAACTGACCTTAATAAATATAAAATTCTGATTATTAAAGCGCTTTTGTCCCAAGCCATGTGATCGAAATGAAACTGTCCAGTTCTTTTGTCTTCTGTGGAAATGAAGTAGTTCACAGATTCACAGTTGGATTTCAATACCGAGTATATGCTACTCATGAAACCATCTTGCTTATCATCCACTGACACTCCACAATGAAAGTCATGTGACATCTTCCTCACCTGATGAGTGACATCTTCACCTGATGAGTGACATCTTCACCTGATGAGTGACATCTTCACCTGATGAGTGACATCTTCACCTGATGAGTGACATCTTCACCTGATGAGTGACATCTTCACCTGATGAGTGACCAATCATTCCTCCGATTAGCATTCCTGTGCAACTTTGCACGTGCCAGCAATTTACATAACATTGATAATGCTAATACCATTCTTCACTCATTCCGTAATGATCCTAAATGTAATACTACATAAGAAATGGAACATCATTCTCTGACATTTTTAGATGTTGTTTGGCATTTGTTTCTGATATGATAAAAACTTAGCATGTGGTGGACAGCACGTTTTACGGTTTTAGTCAGCACACGAGTAAGTTTTCCGCTTAGCTTTTGAGGTCGATTGATTATCTGTGATGCAGAAGTGGATGGATATGCGGCTGAGTTGGACAATATATTCCAAGGACTTCGTTGGTGATTGTCACCAGCCAAAGAATTTTATTCCTTCTTCTCACAATCCACCACCGAGCTATTTGCGATTTCAATGGATCAGCAGCAGCTATGTACGAAGAGTGACTCCAGTTAAAGCTGGAGAATCCGTTCTTGTCATCTTCGAAAGAGAAAAGACGATGGCAATGATTTGCAGACGTACAATTCACTTCTATTATTGGGAGTCTTTAAATTTTCTGTGCTGCCCACACCAACCAGACAGACGGCAGATTTGTCATGTTGTCTCTTAACTACCAAATCATCATCATCTTTACTAGGATGACTTGGTTCTGAGTTTGATTGTGTTGGTAAGTCGTCGGCTACGGCTGAAACCATCTCAGCAGTGGGTGAGGTTGCCACAGTTGCAACCGATGTTGATTCAGTTTCTGGCGTCACAGTTCCCACTACACTTAACAAAGTGTCAGTCAACGGTGACGCTGTCTCTGCGACAGGTGACATCATCTCTGCCAGAGGTGACACTGTCTCCAGCAGAGGAGATGTCACTTCAGCCGCCACAGACGACGTCTCGACTGATGATGTCTCTTCGGCTGCAGACGAAACGATTTCAATCAATGGCGATAGCGTCGGCGGTATTAACCCTTGATTGCAGAACTCCAGTGAGACGTCATATCCGGTGTGATGATCTCTGGGATGTTTTGTGATGTAGATCTGATCATTGCAATCAATTGGTTCATTGGAATTGTGAAGATGAGTCAACGATGTCATCCAGACAGGACTCGTAGTCGCTGAGATCGTTCTTTGTCTTGACCGGCTGCTTGACCCCCGTTCGTCAGTTGCTATGGATTCTACGTATATATAAGACAGACATTACACTAATTAAATCATATGATAATAGGATTTAGAGCAAGAACCAAGTCCTCTAATTTATTCTGGCATTATACGGTATATGTAAGAGAAATATCACATCTTTAAAAGACAATTCAGACAGTGTTAGAAGCACTGGAGAATAAGCTGGTGCACTGCGATTTACATTCGAGTATCGCTCTAGAAATTTGGAGATTACGATTACGATTAGATGCATTAATATGGTTGCCTGTGTTAATATCTAAAATGTAAAGCAAGATGAATGAAGGTGAATTAAAGACACTAAAAGATTCCATCATTCAACAAATTATGATAATGACTTGCTAAATGATTCCTGCAATGTGTGTGTGGAACATCTTCCTTACCAGAGCTGTTTTGAAGCATTGGTGTTGATCTGGCATAATACGTAAAGTTCTTTGGCAGCGAGGAATACTTAGCGCTGACATTCTTCTCTAATTGTTTCTTCCTTTTCTTCTTTCCTTCTGCCACTGGAAGCTGCTCCATTTCAACATTCACGTTATCCAAAGATTCTTTGTCGGAATTTGCCTGAGAAATATATGCAGAATCAATCAATCAATCAATCAATCAATCAATCAATCAATCAATCAATCAATCAATCAATCAATCAGTCAGTCAGTCAGTCAGTCAGTCAGTCAGTCAATCAATCAATCAATCAATCAATTTTTTTATTGGTCCGTAAGTATCAAGTTACATAAAGCATTACAAGTATCACAAATCAATCAGGTAATAATCAAAGAAGAAATACCTTAGCGCAAAACTCAGCCATGGTATCTTATAGACACCGTTATAAGTTATAATGACCAACCACAAAGATAAATATGACCGTACATCAGAAAAAGTAATCAAGGCTGGAAACTTTAAAAATATCTGGAATCTCTGAGTCTAACATTGCATTGGATCACGTTAGATGCAGCTGGACTGAATAGTTCTGTGTAAACCACAGTTTTCTTTTATTACAAGTTGTAAATGAGTTAGGCTGTACACTGTATACAGTTCCATGCAAAACTTTAAAAAAACTTCAGTAGACACCTATTTATTACTTTTTACTGCTTAAATAAGATTTGCTATGAATAAAAATAATAATAAACACTTTACATGAACAATCTACACTCAGGTCATTCAACGGTACATTTAGATTCAAAAATGAAATAAAGTGAGTTTAGAACCGTTTTCACATGAAAAAACACATGAAAAAGATCAAAAAAACTATTAAGGTTTATTTAACAACTTATGACACAACACGATAACATCATTGAACTAGGTATTCACATTTTCCACATATTTTACAAAATTATTAGCATTTACTGACCTCTGCAGGACTTTGTTCTAAATTCTTCTCTTCATTTCGTTCATTTTCCTGTCTTATTTCTTCTTCTATGTCCAAATCTTCATCCATGTATTTGTTTGATTCCTGAATGATACGAAACAGACAGATTTTATAAACAATTTTTTAATGGTTTAAGATATGCTTTGCAGCTTACAGTGTTGGGTTGCAGTAACTTTGTATGCAACATGTCCTTCCTTGGAACAGAAGTGAAAGATTGAATAAAAGTTTTGAGTGGACTTTTCTGGCAGGGAGTTGATTGATAAGGCAAATGAAAACACAAGTGCCATTGACAGACATAAGAATGAAGATCATCGCACAATTTGTTTTGAACCTGAATTCATATTCCAGCAATAGAAGACAATTATAATATATCATAAGTTTGCTGTTTAGTCTTAAAATAATACATATTATAGGTAATCTACATCACCACCAGAACAATGCGATTAGTAACAATTAAGGCTGTTCTGCCACTCACAAGATATTGCTGCTGACTAAAAATAATAGGCAGGTCAAAAAAGAGGTTCAGTTCAGTCAAAAACCTTGCCAGCAATTTATTTGGATAGTGCCCAATAATTAATTTAATGCTCAATATACTGGTATAACAATTATAGTCAGCAAAACAACTGGAATGGGTTCCCAGTGAAACTACCGATACATCTAATGCCTAGGGTAATTAATTATTAGAGCAGAAGTGTAAGATTGTTACTTTTACTTTACACCTAAGACTGTTCTCTTTAGCAAAGGAGGTTGGGCCGGGAGTGCTTCTGCGTAGATGGTCTTGAAGAGGTGCTATATAAATCTCTTAAATGAATGAACAAATGAAGTAGTAGTAAGAATAACAACAAAAGCTGATTATTCAATGATTAGGCATTTGCGTTAGATCTTATTGTCTCGACATTAAAGTGAAGATATCTTAAACCTTTAACGACCAGCATGTGCTAAAAAGTATGGAAAAACATACGCAGCTGGACATTAAAGGGTTAAAAGTGCTGCAGCAGCTGACCTCGAGATGTTTCATGAGAACAGCAACGACAACGTTGACGAGAACAAACTGCGCCATAAGAACAAAGATGACGAAGAACACGGGAGCGATGACTGGACTCACGCAACAGTTCTGAACGCAATCATCGGAACTCTCGCAGTCATCCCGCAGCGTGTCCTTCAACAATAATAGAACATCAGTTGCATTGTTTTAACGAGACAATCAATATGCTATTCAGTGGGAAGAACAACAGAATGAGGAATTGCAGTTCATGGATAATTTGAGACTTTCAGGAACCAATTATAAGAGGAGCAAAGAAAGAAATTAACCCCACTGTTGTATAATAATTATAATTGTAAAATTGCATTGCTGACAAGTTGCACAGTTGATAGGACAGAGCAATAATTGTTAATGCAGGACTTGCTGAAGGTAGGTCTCAACCCATGAACAATCTCGTCATTCAAGCCTTGAACAAACATCTCTACTATACTCTCTGCCTTAAGGCATCACCACTGATGGAAAATGTACTTCAAAGCCACATTTAACAACTGCAAATGAATCAGTTGTTAGATTAGATCACACAACTTGCTCTAAGTAATTATCAGTTATAAGATTGCACCTATATCTAAAGAGTTTGCCCAACTCGGAATCTTACCTTCATGATGCCATTCCAGTTGTCTCCAGTTGCCACACGGAAAAGGGTGAGAAAAGCCATTCCAAAGTTGCGAAAGTGCGCATGCTTGCCCAGTCCTTCACAGGGATGAAATTGGGAACATTCTACAACATAAAATTATGTCTTTTTTGAATAAGGTTCATTTCTAGATACAACAAGATATTACAGATGACGGCTCTGGCTAGATTAAAAATCTTGTGCCAAATTTGTGGCTTGTAAGTATGGCTGTGGTGAACGTTCTCCAAACTGTTCTATATAATTCCACATTAAATTGAGATCCAATTTCCTGTAGGACCTGGACACAGCATTGTTATTTTTATAGCAACAGTAAATGAGAGTTTCTCTGGACCTTAATCAGGCGGTGTTTGAAAATCAAATCTGTGGTATGGTATCAAACTATAGATGCAGTCACTACATTGATAGCTCCTTAAGCCGATCTAAGAAAAGATGGAAATGCAGAGTCACATACAAGGTGCTTCAACTCAATGTGTATGTTATACAATGTTCGATTTACTGGTGTTAGGCCTAAGTTGATGTGTTTCAATTCATTCAACTGTGTTACCTTGGATGTGTAAAACCATTGAAAGTGATAATTTATTCATGTTCTTGCATATTATTTTAAACTCTGCATAACTCCAAGATAAAAGACTAAACCAGAGAGAAAAGAAAAGACAATATTATAAGTGCAGATATAACTACTTAATTAATCCTTTGATGTCGTTTCTGTTTAAGCTTACCAACTCTTCCAAAGAGTTCGACGCCAAGAGCAGCAAATATGAAGAAAAGCAGAAAAAATAGGAGACCAAGGTTTCCAACTTCTGGTAGTGCCTGAACTACAGTGTCAAGTAGCATTCTCACTGACTTTGCCATTTTCAACAGCTTCAGCACTGAAATGAACAGCAACAACAGAACATCGGTTCAAGAAAAGCTAAAACCAAAAATTAATATTACAGCTCACAGGCTAATTCTACAAGGCAAATAATGACTAATTTAGTGAAAGCTATTCACCGTTGGCTGATGTCATCTTAGGATTCTCAATTTAATTGGCAATTCAGTCAAGTTTTCGTTTATTCACAAAGCTGAGCTGACATATTAAATGCAACTTGTCACATAAATTATCAGCAATAAGAATTAAATGCAGTCTTTGCATTATTAGTAATTATTTTTGTTTAAACAATACTACTGTCTCTGTAAATCACCACTATTCGTGGATACACACCTCGATATGTGTATAGCATTAATTTTGCTCTAAATTCTTGGAAGACTCAGACGTGCAACAGCCATGTGACAAGTACAAATAGTGGAAACCTTAAAACTCAATGAAAGTAGAAACCAAGACAAGCTGCCACTAAAATCGAAATATTTCTGGTAGAAACAGTTTTTGGATGGAGCAAAGCATAGAAATGAACAAACCTCTGGCAATTCTTAGCACTCTCATAACTCGAATAATTGTTGGATTAATTGGGATGAACTTCGATTTGATTTCTTCGAGAACAATGCCAACCAATGACAGCATGACTATTGCTATGTCCAACTGATTCCATCTACAAACAATGGAAAATTCATTCTGTTTAACAACTAATGGAAAACCAAAATACAATACAGACCCATTTACTTGTAGTTGTTGGAAGCCAAAGCCAACATAGCCTAACTGCGGTTAATGGCCTGTGGGTTAAGAGAGGCAGTGTATGACTCCTAATTTAGTTTAAACTAAAGCTCTCAAAGACCTTTAAGAGCTATACAATTAGTATGACCAAGCCAAAGGCAAACATTATATCACTGACTTTGTTCTCATGAGGGCTGCTGCTCCAGTCATTTACTGGTCAAAAGCATGATACTCGGTCATTGTAAAGGCATAAACTGCCTTCAAAGAGTCTATACTGTGGCAGTGGCTGCATCCTTAGACAAGCAGCACTAAATAAAGTAACAGAACAACTTACCATTGTCCAGCTGAAAAACAAGCTAAATGGTTTGCTTTCTCGCTAAATAGTAAATTACATTACTACAATGCATTTTTGTAAAAAAAACACAAGGGCATCAAGCATACAAAACTTATAAACAAAACTTATAAACATCATCATCATTCCTCTTGCCACTGTTGTCATCAACATCATCATATAAGCGATAGTTACATTGTTCACCTTATAAATGTCTACTTCAAATTTCAACTTACTTATCTTTAAAGTATCGGACAAATCCTTGAGCCACGATTTTCACAATCGCTTCCAGAACAAAGACTGAGGTGAAGAAGAAATTGAAGATCTTCAGAGCAAAATTAAATTCCTAAATTGAAACAAACATCAAAGCATCGTATAATCTACTGATAAAGTGTAAACTCTACGTAAAACATCCAAAATCAAAGAATCTACTCAAGCATCTTACTCAAACATCTACTAAAACATCTACCTCGGCAGTCTCATACACCTGGTTTTCCTGAAAATATGGCCTTAAACTGAAAACAAATATAAAATAACATCTTATTTGATATGCCACGGACTTATGCTTACAAAAGCACTTTGAAACAGAGATTATAGAACTGAGGATGTAAAACAGGAAAGTCATGGGGGTGGAAGGGTGCACATGGCATTTGCTCCCCAGAGAAAAACTTAAATGAGGTCTCTTGTGCAAAGGCCTGCTTGATGTATCCTATTTAACAATATCATTCTGTAAACAAGCGGCTATCAGAAAACGTAAATTGAACAACTTCTGTAATAATTTGGTTTCAAATGTGTAACATTTATTTAAACTAAATAACAATATCATTCAGTAAACAAGCGACTATCAGAAAACGTAAATTGAACAACTTCTGTAATAATATTGGTTTCAAATGTGTAACATTTATTTAAAACAATAGCACAGTCTGTAGAAAATTTCAGTTTCAATGACTTTTGTGCTTTCAGTTTCAATTGCTATGTATTTTACAGCTGTGTAGCAACAAATTAAACACAATGAAGCAATGTTATACTTGTTAACAAACAAATATTTCAGTAGAAATGAAATGCACCTTCGGCATCATGTGGTATTCAGTTGCCATAGTGATGACATTGATTCCAATGACACAGGCAATGGCAAGGTCAAAATATTTGCTGTTTGTAATCGTGTGAATAAAGAGTCGCACTTTGCTGTAGTGGGACCAATAGGGCAGTTCTTTTAGTTCTACAAGACAATGGACAATAGAAAATAGGTAATAATAGATAGTAGTAACTGAAACCTAATAAGTCATGATATCAACTAAAGATGGGTGAGTGACAGAAAACACTGTAGGAATAAACAAACAATTAAAAAGTAGGAAAGGAAAGTAAAAGAATGAAGGCTAAGGAAGTTGAGGTAAGGCAACCATTTAAAATGTGCTTTAAATACAAATGCAATTTAAATATAAATTAGACATCAATTACACCATTATGAAGAAAGTAGGAACAAAGCTACATAATCCACTCAGAAGATAGCGTAAATGACTCGCTGCTGTACAATCATAAGCAACGTTAAAAATGAGCTCATCTGGTAATGCTGCATTGGAATTGATATCAACAGATTAAGAATAAATACCAGAAGATCAGTATTTATACTTCATGGCAACACATGAAAAAAATTACATGTCAAAGTATTCAGAGAAGAATAAAATTTAAAACAAGCGAATGAAACAGGGAAGAGTAGAACTCACTCCTCCGCTTTCGTTCGAGTTTCTTGGCGTGAATTACTTGTCGTCGCGCCTTCTCTTCTTTTTCTTGGTTCTCTCGGCATTTATGAAAGTTTTCGACCACGACGCCAACGAACATATTGAGGACGAAGAATCCGACGAGAAGAAGGAATGAAATGAAATAAAGGAGACACCACTCGTTGTGATTTAACTTCGGCTAAAATGCAAAACATATTCGCTGATAATTATTGATTAACTGTCAGCTCAACATCAGTACATGAGCCTAAAAGAATTTCATTGCAGAGTGTAATTATAAGATTTTGACGATACATGCTTGGTACATTTGTACATTGTTCCGCATTAGTAATGTTACTAAGGAATAATTAGAAATTAGAATTCCCATCAACTGAATATCATGTTGTCAGCACCTATTCTCCTTGGCAAATAAATTTAATGCATGCGTAGGCTATAGTTGCAAATAAAATGTTTAAATTATTCTTTACTAGTGAAACATGACTTCATTTATAATTCATCAGAGCATCACAATTTAAAAGTAGACAACAAAAATCAAGTCTATTAAATTGATAATTATTTATTTATTTCTAGAATGAGAAATGTATCAGCTATTGTAAGTACAAACATTTTATTTAGATATTTGTACATTAAAATATGAAGCTTCGCATAATTTATCGAACAAACTGTACTCCGTTCGCACCCAGATATATAGCAAATAATACGTCCAAATATTCAGATTCAGTAGTTGGCGGAAAATGGATATTCCGTAAATGCAACCTCTTGAAATATGCACACGCAATCCACAAAATTAAAGAAACACATAAAGAAACAAATTGGTTATATTTAGTCAATTAAATTTATCCCATTAATTGAATACAAATAAAGCAAAGAACCATGGGTAAGTTACCTGTTGATCAACATCAACTGCATCAAGACCGGTGTACATTATATTCACCCATCCATCTTTTGAAGCCAACACAAATAATGCCATGAGTGCCTGAAGGAAGAGACACAGAAAAACAATAATAGCAATATTAACGAAAATAATAACATTAAATGTACACTGCAATTACAGGCATAATCATAATTAAGCATTTCAAAATGTGCTAAAATGCATTGAATAAGCACTGATATCTTTTGAAAGACAACTAAAATTACAATTGAAACATATATTCATATAAATAAGAATGTAAATCAAAGTGTATAACTACTGGTCAATTGCAAAGTCATTAGCAATAGCTACCAGTATCAGGACAGTTGACGCTGATACAGATGTGGCCAGAATTCGGCCTCCTAACAGCCTTGACTAAGCAAACAAACCAACAGATTGATATCTTACCTGTCCGAGATTATCAAAGTTATACTTTCGGTTAATCCATCGATATGGCTTCCCTTTGTTGAGACAATCGGTCTTGTTGACAATATCCACTGTGTATGGACCATCACAGTAGTACAACTTCCCTTTGAACAGCTGTGTCGAAACCAATAAACAAAACCCACTCATTCCTTTCGCATTATCTATGCGCTCAATGCTGTGAGTCGTAATTGTTTTTTATCATTATTATCATTGAGTTTTTTTCATATGACTCGCCTTCAATTAAATAAAATAAAATATATTTAACCAATTGTGGGGCGTGGTGGTGTAGTGGTGGCGTTGTTGCCTTGGAGCCGGAAGGTTCGAGGTTCGAATCCACCTCACCGCGTAAGGACCTTGGGCAAGTCCTTCACTCATAATTACTCAGCGTTTCGGCGTGAAACTCAGATGCAGTGTCCGCTCTGCATTCGGGAGCGCCTCTGAGTAGGAGAGCTTGAAGGGGCGCTATAACAAGTGCGCATACAAACATAGTCAATGGAATGATTTCATTCGCATTTGCTACTTCACTCGATTGAAAATATCCCTGTCGTTGGTAATTATGGGCATAATTAGTTACAAGTACAGAGAAAATCAGCAGCCGACCTGAACGCCAAGAATTCCAAAGATGATGAAGAACATGCAGCAGATGAGAACAATGTTTCCTATCGGTCGCAGAGATGACAACAGAGTTTGAACAACTAACTTCAAACCAGGCGCTCGACTAATCACCCTACAGCAGCAAATTCATGTACACAATTTTTAACAAAATAAACAAACATTTTTAAAACATTACATTCAAACCATTCATAATTTTCAAGACTTATAATTAATACATGTTATATAAATATATTTTCTATATTTACCGGCATACAAATAAATGAATTAATCCTTTTAATGGGGAGCTGCATTGGTTTCCCAATCACTTCTAGTAAATGATCGTCGCTAAAGGGTTAAATCACATAATTTAAGTTTAATGGACTTTCATTTCACTAATTCACTGCCAAATGAGCAGCCACGTAAACTCTGGGTGCTGATATCTCATTCACAGTCTTCACCTCAAGTCCTTGCTCACAGCCTCACAGTGCACAATGTGTTGATAACCAAACTCTAAATCACACAATTTGTTTGCCTTCCAACTGTAACCTATTTCAGAAGTTGCTCCAAATAAACTCCAAGTGGCTGTAATCCCTCTTGTCAAGAAACGTGCAATTCTCTCCCGCAAGTTCGATTTATCTAGACACTAAATGGTCCATTAAGATTTTGCGATAGCTCACCGCAGACTAGGAACGTTATGTTGCAAGGGCAGTTGTACAGGAAACCTAGTACCTACCGGAGAGGCCTGAGAGTGCGCAGCAAACGGAAAACCCGGAGAATTCCAAAAATACGTGGACTGGTTGCAGCAGTGAGCGAGACAACCGCGTCGATGAGAGAGATGAAGACGAGAGTTCCGTCGATTATGTTCCAACCGCTGTGAAGGTACGAATGACGTCCGACAATAAAGCCACGAGAAAGAACCTGCACATTTAACGCAAATTTTATAAATTAATTATCAGCACATAATTATGCGTTTCTAAACAATGCCCCTGTGGTAATATTGAACCGTTCATAAAAATGGAAATAAGCTACATTTTGAAAATATTTATAATAACTAACTCGTGCATGATCACTTCTCAAAGTTTAATACCAAGATTTTAAATGTCTTTAATTATCAAAGTACTGTTACTCTGAAACAGTACTCGCACATAATAAATTTAAAAAGACCAAATGTTCCATATTGTCATGGGAAAGGCAACTGAGATGACTTCAACCAGTCATAGCTGCCAACACCAGAGATCTTACACCACTCTGCAGTGGTCTAAACAATATCAACTGGAAATTGGATAGTCAAAGAATGCTTCACTTAAAGTCATGATGATAGTAAAAAGTTTACATCACCAATGGCCATTACAAATAAAAGTAAAATTTTATATGGAGCATTTATTGTTAGTGTTCGGATTCAAGAAACTGTTCGGCCAAATACAAATGAACCATTTGGAAGACTATTCACATCTGAAGTGATCAAACATGAATACTTGGTACAGTTCTAATAATATATGCGTATGCTTGAGTACATTATTATACATGCATGAATATTTATGATGTCAGGTTTATTAATTCATAACTGCCTGTCTGTAGCATTGCCCTTTCCAGTACTCTTCTCCATTGCCTCAATCGTAATCTTGGCTTCTTATAATTATGACTAGTGCAGAAGAAGGGCAAAGCAGCCGTCCACTTACTTTGATACCCATCTCTATGGCGAATATCACAGTGAATATGTAGTTAGATATCGTCAGAAACTGCCGTTCCTAGCAACAACAACAAATGACAATTATAGCAAATGTGAATTTTTTCTCACACTTCGTAACTTGTGTCGATGTATTTTCATGTCAAAATTTTCTGGGGGAGGAGAGGGAAATGTCAATTCTGGGGGGGGGACTTCCCCCCAGAGACGTCTAGATTAAACACTGGGTTCTGCAAATCAAGATATAAACAAGGACAGGCACATCTAATCTACAGACAACAGAAGCAAGGACTGCAAGGTGAGATCGGTTCATTGCAACTTACTGCGAAAAGATTGTTAGGAAAGAGAGAGAGACAGACTAGATGAAGAGCAATGAAACTTCAAACGACTTACAGAGTTGAGACAACAAGAACATCAGACAGCAATGAATACCATCGTCAAAATAATCAAGTGAAATGACATGATAACAAAGGAAGTACTAAAGTATTAAGTACTAAATGTCCTCGGTGGTTGAAGTGACTTACAGTGCTGTCAATTGGAATGTCTGGGCGCTCCATGGCAAGTGTTATACAGTTGAGCACAATAAATAGGAGAAGCGTGTTGTCAAATCGTGGCCAGGCAGTCAGTCGACGACATGCATCACGCAACCTAAAAACACATCACATACCAATGATTAGACCAATGATTAGACCAAAGATTAGACCAATGATTAGACCAATGATTAGACCAATGATTAGACCAATGATTAGTCGAAAAAGAGTATTTTCGCATTGCATGTTACCAACAATCTGACGTGTCGATTAACGTGCGATTCAACAGAAAACCTGACATGCCAGTGTGTGCTTCTCAGAGTTTTCAGAAGATATTCTTGTCAAGGTTCACATGTGTATGCAACTATAGATAGGGTTGCCGGGTACTTATATGTAACTATTTGAGACACTAAGGCTAAAAATCACCGCTTGTAGCCCCCCCTCCCCTAGATAATTGTAAGCTAACAAGTCAATTGAAAATAGCTATCCATCACAACACGAAGCCAGTGAAAAGAGTCACCCAGTAGATAGCTGGCTAAAAGAAACAAATTTTAAAAGTACAACTTAAGTAAGAACACAAAGAGTTTAAGAATAGCATCTGTATAACATTTCATATCTGACCTGTTGGTTGGTGATAACACGAAGAAAGCAAAATCTGATCGATTTTTCACGCAGCTTTCTAGTTTTGGAAACCACGATAAGCTGAACCATTGTTTCTGCGATGGAAAAATAAAGTCACATTTCAGAGCAGACAAATCCAAAACTGCATTTTTTCAGCCAACAAGAACCCTTCTTATGTTCTCACAAATAGCAAGAATTCCAAGATATGCACTTTGTTATATGCGTACATACAATACATAATAACTATAGCTTAGAAAATGGCCTCATTTGAAACGCAACCTTGCTAAAAAAAGGAATCAGGAGCTTAAAGCTAGCCGCATAAATGGCTTCCAGTGTATATGGTTTCACAACAAACATAGTAGATTACAAAATTTACAGCTTTTCTCATCTGCTTAACCCTTTTAACCCGGAGCTCCCGTAACGCTATGAATAACGGGCCGGAAAACCGGCCAACCGGGTTCAAAGGGTTAAATAGTCAAACTCTTTTTCCGTACAGCAAAACTATGCAAAAGTGGACAAAGTTTGTCACAAAGGCCAAGCCATAAGCCAAAAGAAATCTGGCCGATAGACTTTCAAATTCACAACAAGCGGGCAACTAACCTTAAGTCTCTGTGCAACGCTTCTTGTTTCTTCGATCGACGGCGACTTGTTTGCGTCCGTGTCGTTCTCTTCGACGATCTCCGCAATCGACGTCTGCCTGTTGCCGAGCGACAGACTGACGAGAGACGGCTGCTGGAAGAGGCTGTGTCGGCTCTTCAGCGAGCCCTGTCGACTGAGCTGGTAGATGTCTCGCAGGCTGAGCGGCGTCGGACAGTGTCCTCCTCCGCTGCTGCTGATCGTGTTCCGACGGCCAAGGAACGGCGGTGGAACGCCGACGCCTCTGCTGCCGCTGAAACCGTTGCTTGACTGCCGACGTCGGAATGACGCGCGGGGACTGAACGTTCGCGGACAGTTGAACGAGTGGTGGCCGGAGAGGATGCGCTGGCGACGCATCCGTATCGAGCTCTCTCGGGCGACGCCCTGGTGCGGCATTCGGAATGATCCTTGTGGGGTTAGGCTGTGATTGGGACTCGGCGGTGTGAGTAACTGGTGCTCTCTCAGGGAATCGTTCGGCGAGGCGTCACCTTGCTGGTGAAGGTTGAACGTACTAAGGGGCAATGCGGAGGGCCCACCACCGGTGGCTCCTCCGTCTAGCGGAGCGGAGGGTTTGTAGTAGCTCTGGAATGAGCTGAGCGGTGTGAGGGAGGTGAACGGTGGGGTGCGATTGTAGATGCCGGTCTTCGGGCTCAACGGCCCGTTTATGTAGAGCGGTCGTCTTCGTATGGGATCGCAAGGACCCCGGGAGTAGGTCTTCGGACTACCGCTGTACTGATGATGGTACATCTTCATCGAGTTGTTGCGAGAGAATTGACGCAATCGATGACGATAATGATCCCTGTCAAAATAAAAGTTTCATTTGAAGGAGACTTAACGAAAAACAAAGTCACATAATAGGAAGGTAGGAAACTTAACATCCTGGACAAAAAAGCAACCAAAAAGGTATGAAATCTAAAATAGCAGATCATCTGCAAAACCAAAGCCCTAGAATGATTCAGTTATAGGAAGTTATTCTTTAAGACCACTGATTTAATCAGACTTTGATGTTATACAATTAAACACAAAATATCAACAGGTAAATGTTGTATAAGATGATACTATTAATGATAATTAACTTCAATTAAGACACCCACATATAACATATTATCAAAATAGATTTAATGCTGCAGATAACTAGCATGCAGGTGCAGAAATTCAATAAAATATGACCGATAAATTATAATGTAGCCAAGTGATGAAATGTTGCAACTGAAACAGAACAGACTTATTAAGCAACTTCATTATAGGATGAAACTTACAAACAACAGATATTTGAATGTGCCATTATATCATGTTCCAATCGATATTATTTCAACAACAAAATTTAAGCAGTTTTTTAATCAAAACACTACATGAATAATTATTCCATTGAAAATCTACATTAATAATAATCTGTGCATTTTTTACCCGGTGTCATACAGCTTTGAAGTCCGATACATTCCAATGTCCTTTGGTGATTCATTTATATCGGTCTGAAATAGGAAAATGATGGATCATGGTCAACACTTGAATAATATGATACATTGAGAGCAAAAGAAACCCTCTCTAAAAGAAACTACCCCAATATAGTCCAATACATCTGCAAATTTTGGGCGTACAGCTTCAGGCTGTATTTTGTATCTGATATCAGAACTCAGCGATGATTTAATGCAGATTAATTTCAAATTAAGAAAATCTCGGTTTAATGCTTCAATTCTCTATGAACTATATTCCACCCAAAAAAATGCACCCACCGCTCTGATGGTCATAAGATAGGATCTACAAGTGTCGCTGTGATTCACTGCTGCTATGGCTAGGCAACTAGACACTAATTACACTAGACACTAATAACATACTAGGGGCAGCAGCACTGTCTAACTTAGCCCTGGCTCCACTTTCCTAACTAGACATACGTGTTCGCCGCCGTCGCAGTGAACAGCCGAGTCTGACAGGAGGTTTTTGCTCGACTCAAATGCCTCCACCTCAAGAGTGGCCGACGTAGCCGCACTGAGCGCATCTGCTGTCGTGTGGCTCAAAGTACTCATGCTGCTTACAGGAATGTCCTCTGTTTGACATCCTTCCGCAATCACTGACATCGGTTCCATCAGGTAAGACCCAGCACCACCGTCTACAACAAACACAACGTCAAAGTGAATTCAATTCATAGTACAACAACCGCAGTCAGCTAGACTTTCAATGCTGTCATTTTTTGGGGCAAGATTTTAGTGACACTTGGTGAGTTAAAGGCTTCGTAAGACACAATTCCTCACATTTTTATTCATGTATGGTGGTCAAGTGATTAGCATACTGGCTAATCAACACTAAGGCCCGAATATTAAATTCTCTCGATCGAACAGAAATTTCAAATTTTCCAATTCACTTGAATCATCAACTAACACTGTCACGTATAAGTAACAATTGATTGGGAGATCAGGTTATTTGGACACCACTGTAACACTCTAAGGCTAAGAAGCATAAATCAGCTAATACTTCATGCCCACAAATGCCTATGGGCCTTAGCTTATTTACGTATATCAATCAAAATCAATGCCTGTGAATTTTACCTACCAGCTTTGTTGGAATTCAGAAATACATAGTCATTCCACAAGATTATTATTGCGCATGCAACACCAGCGGGGTGTATATGCACTACCATGAGAGACAGCAGAATGTTTAGATTAGGGCCTTTGTTCTGGAATTCTTTGCCAAATGAATTTATTGATTTATCTTAATGTTTAATGGAGATTAAAGACAAATTTTATGAATGAACAGCACACACAGGAATGCAAAATATTGACTCTGCACGCAAACTATAAAAATTGTTTGTTTTTTGCTTTATTGTAGTTTCTGTTTGTTTTCTTTTCTTTTAAAATGTTGATTACATGAACTGATCGTGATTGGTACAATGCGTAATGAAAATGGGATAGCCTGCATAGCAGAACCATGCATAGCAGAACCATGCATTCCTTAAAGGTTAAGTGGTTAACCCCTTGATGCCCACATAATGCGAATGTACTGGAAATGTGTACTATTCCTAAATGCTGATCAATAAATTAACTCTTAAATTAACTCTTTCTCCCTCTCTCCAGTTTCAGAGCCTTTTCCTCTTCCCCTTCATCTTCTTCATCTTCTTTTTTCTTCTCTTCTTCATCATCTTCTTCGTCTTCTTTTTTCTACTTCTTCCTCTTCATTTGCCTGTCCTGTTTATTCTTCCTCTTCTTTTTTGCCATACTTCTCAGAATAGTTCTCACAACTCATGACTAGTTGTTTTATAGATTCTATGCGACCATACATCACAACTACACATCATTCCAACATTCATAATTCAATAATTACTGTAATCAACTATTTATATAGCACCTTTTCAACTAATCAGAATTTTTCTCACGCAATGATGAAAAATCAAGATTGAAGAAAATAGTTTAAAGCACTTATGGAACAGAAACAAAGAGAAACCAAGAAAGTCATATTGTAGAATAACTATGCTAGGCAATCTATTTAAGAAAGCTGGATGAACCACAGCATAGCTTCTATGCTGTACCTTGGATATTATGGCTGAGAGAATTAAAGAGGTCACTGTGTGCAGCAGAGTAGTGAAGAAATATCTAAAGCCAGGAATGAATGAAAATGATATACAAAACTCTGTAAGATAAGATGGAGTATTATCCACAAGGCAATAACAAATAAACATTTACATCTTAACCAAACCTATTAAAAAATTCTAGATGCAATTGTGACCAAAGTTAGGACGCATATGCAACATGGACAAATATAATTCTTTGTGAAAAAACTTAATTCAAAGATGAAATGTCTGTTTTGGCTTATGACTCACCAACACCAATAATGAAATTTGATACAAAAGCTGGGCTGGAGAATCTACAAACCAAAGTTGAAGGTGCAACCTGGCATTGCAATATCCATGCAATGTCTATTTTTTATACAAATAAATATCTACATTGATACAAATTTCATCATCATCATCATCATCATCACAAACCAAAGGCGCAACGCCCGTAGGTGTCCGACGCCACTCTCTGTCTGAGTCTGTCTCGTGTCATCTCCCAGTTTCTACAGGCTAGCAGGTCTACTCCATTTAACATAGAGATATAAGCGTGAAATGTCTTGAAGCCTAACTCCTCACTCACCGATCGAACTTTTTCTCTGATATTCTCTGTTATTTGCCTCCAGATCACCCTTGTTTACTTTGGACAGGTTGCGCATTGACTGTCGCCTTTGAGGACTGTCGTCGTTTCCCTGTTCTTCTTCATCTGCCTCCTTCTCTTCCTCCTCTTCCTCCTCTTCCTCTTCTTCTTCATCCTCTTCCCTCTTCTTCTTCTTCTTCTTCGCCTTGTGTGCCATCGAGTTCAGTTCATTTATCTTCCGTCGTTTCTCCTGCTGCTGTTCTTCGATTGCGTCCATCGCTTCCTCCATCTGAAATCAGACGCACAAATATTATATTCATGTATATATATCATATATATATATCATATAACGCCTTCCACAACTTTTGATAGCACAACTAGAATCTCACTGCGCCTCTGATTAGTTTGTGCTGTGAGAGGCGCTTTATAAATCCAAAAATAGTATAGTATAGTATAGTATAGTATATATATATCAGAAATATATTCATATATATATCAGAAATATATTCATATATATATCATATATATACATATATCAGAAATATATTCATATATAATATATATATCATCTATATATCATATATATTAGAAATATATTCATATATAATATATATATGTATATATCAGAAATATTATATTCATGAAGCCATCGGGTACAACGAAATGAATGCCCACCAGCCATCAACCCAATCACATGGGTGGTGCAACTTTAAATAAACATATTGCATAACTCCGGCCGCCACTGAACTTATTATGTATATTATGTTGAAAGCCCTGCCCCCCCATACATGCAACCACCATTGCCCCATTGGATAAATGCAACAGCCAGGCGAATGGATATTTTTAAGGTTCATGCGAGTAATACAGAAACCATAATTTTCACTTATCCGGCTTTCCTAAGATCATCTTACTCCACGCTCCTATCCTAGGTATCTCTGCAAAGCATAGCTGGCCAACTCTCTGCTGCCATGTTACTGCCCTAGTCCACTGCTCATGCTATCCCATTTAAGTTTCCAGAATTTAGACAAGACACTTCTTATGTTGTAACCCTTATATTCAATTTTAATCATAATTCTAATCGTTAGTAAACATTTCACATTTGAATAGTGCGTCTGCAAGAAGACACTTCAGATGTGCTCGTTATATGGCACCACATGACCACAACTCAAGCACAATTGGAGCCACACAAAAGGACAGGAAGCTCATGTTACAATTTCATGGCAAACTGTCCCAGAATGAAGGACCAAGGTTGACCACAATAATGACAGGTAACGCCTTCCACAACTTTTGATAGCACAACTAGAATCTCACTGCAACATATATAATTCATTGTTTATATAAGCTTATACAATATATATATATATATATATATATATATAAGCAAATTATAGAAATGATGCCGTTGTATCAGACTCGATAATATAAAAAATATTATATAGCTGTACGGAACTACGGATATTAAGTTAAACTAGTTATACCACCAATTAATTTCCTTAATTAACGTGTCTTACTATAAGAAGCTACAAGAACATGTATACTTATGCAACATTGTAATGATAACACTGAAGCATATTGAGAAAACAAACAAAGATTAGGTAAATACTTTTAAAGTAAATAATGCTGACCCATGAAACATAAAAAGATAATAAAATAATGAAGTTTACACAAGCTGCTAAGATACGCTTGAGAACTAAAAAATATTGTGCAACTACCTCGCCATCTGTGGAGAATCCTTCGACCAAGATGGCTACAAGAAGATTGAATAGAACGTAGTTTCCAAACGTCATCAGTGCAATGAAGTAGAGCGCTGACCAATGAGAAGTCTTCGCCATTCCATTGTACAGAACCTCGTTCCACTCCTCTTGCGTTAAAATCTGAAAAACGAAAATCTCAAATCTGAAATCTGAATTTTGCTCATTCCGAAAAAAAAACCTGGGTGACTCAACTCACAAATTAAGTCACTGATTAAGTGGAAAAATCACACTCCTCTTGCGTTAAAATCTGAAAAACGAAAATCTGAAATCTGAATTCTGCTCATTCCAAAAACCATGGGTGACTCAACTCACTAAGTTACTGATTAAGTGTAAAAATCACTTCATTATTCCTAAATAGTCCACATTTTCTTACGTACACTTCCACAAAACTGACATCCAGGCGAAGTAAATTGCTAGACGATCTCAATAGGTCAATAATTTCTAAAATTAAAAGTACACGCACAACTGCACAATAATTCAAAAGCAGTGCACAGAAGCCAGTCATAAAAACATTTTCTGAAACTTCATCAAAACATGAAGCCAAGGAAATGAAAAGCTAGTGCTGAAGTTTACCAGATGTCTTTATGTTGCTAAGGCTCGATGTAAATTATGATAACGTCAGTGAAAAACAATTGAAAAGACAAACGACAATTGCCTGGAAGACTGTGACGAGTGACCACTGCAGAGTATCAAAATTCTTTCGATCATTTCTGCAGATGTTTCTATCGCGAATCTGGCTGCAGTTGCACGGCTTCTTGTCCGTCAGACGCGTGCCGAACTTTCCTCCAAACAAATGCATACCAAGCACGCTGAAGCAAAGCAGGACAAACGTAACAGCGAATTCTTCAATCAGATTCTCGCGTTGCTCACATAATTAAGCAGCCAGTTCAAAGATGCAAAAAACCAAAGCAAAACTCAATCATTGAGTCTGAGAATGAAACAAGGAGAAAGTAATCACTTTGTCGGCTAATGAGACAGCCAGAAGAACGACAACAAGTCTGTTTACGTACTAAATGCCTGAATCAATAGTCAATAAAACGACTTCTAGATTATTGCCAATTCAAATCTGTGCAGAAACAGAGTTTTAAAACTCAACCCTTTGAGCAACTTGAAACACAAATGTCAGCTAATTTAATCAGTGCACGCCGATTGTCGTACAGCGACGTAAGTAGGCCAGGTGCACATTGCCGCGCGGCGTCTGCACAGGTGATTGTCTGGACAGCACGTGATGTCTAGACGAGCGTACGTTGAGTGTACAAGGAGGGAGTGGAAGTGAAGAAGGAGTGTTGTGTGTTGAGAGCCGTTGAGATAGGCTGTAATAGTTGTTGTTGAGTTGCGATAGAGTAGACTGATGAAGGTAGTAGTCTTGTAGTTGTTATGATAACGCAAGTGTAGTCATTGTTGTGTTGTTGCTGATCGTTTTACTTTATATCGGATTTTGGAGTATAATAAGAAGAGTTAAACACGTCGTCGTTGTTGGTTAACAAAACAGTGAAAGACTGTAGATTCTTTAACCTAGCCATTTAGCTAATGAAACCGTTATCTAGGGATAGGCCTACGCTACCACGAACTTATACGAAGAAGCTCCCGAAGAGACTGAAGGTCACACGTAGAGAAGAAGAGGGAAAAGACTTGTGACAAATGCCACCAAATGTCACATGTCTTTTCCCTCTTCTCTCTACGTGTGACCTTCAGTCTCTTCGGAAGCTTCTTCGTATAAGTTCGTGGTAGCGTAGGCCTATCCCTAGATAACTGTTTCATTAGCTAAATGGCTAGGTTAAAGAATCTACAGTCTTTCACTGTTTTGTTAACCAACAACGACGACGTGTTTAACTCTTCTTATTATACTCCAAAATCCGATATAAAGTAAAACGATCAGCAACAACACAACAATGACTACACTTGCGTTATCATAACAACTACACGACTACTATCTTCATCAGTCTACTCTATCGCAACTCAACAACAACTCTTACAGCCTATCTCAACGGCTCTCAACACGCAACTCTCCTTCTTCACTTCCACTCCCTTCTTGTACAATTAACGTACGCTCGTCTAGACGTCACGTGCTGTCCAGACAATCACCTGTGCAGACGCCGCGCGGCAATTTGCACCTGGCCTACTTACGTCGCTGTACGACAATCGGCGTGCACTGATTAAATTAGCAGAGATATTTTTCGCACTCGGTAACTTCACAGGTCTCAAATACAAATGTACCCATATGATCATTAATTCTCAGGGTGCAGTTAGAACATTTTCCGGGGTGCTCATATTGCAAGTGCAGAAGATGCGAAACTGCGAGTGCCAAAAGGGCACAAAGACCATATGACCAACTAGAGGGTTTGGGGAGCATCGTAAGATCCCCAGTGGGGTATGGGCAGAGCCCCAGAAACCAACACATTTTTAGCTGCTAACATCCACTGGAGCCCGATTCAGGCTCTTGTTTGCCAGCTGTCTATGAATGATAAAGTCGCAAAACTTCAAGAAGAAGTTGTGTTGCAGAGTTGCAGACTAACAGGATAACAAAGTCAAAGTTTTATTCTAAAAGAAACAGGTTTCGCCTTTACCATAACCATAATTTAAAAGTTTTCCACAAAGTTTTCCTACATAAGCCAGTGCTTGTGAAAAATGAAGACCCCATTTCCCAATGGAGTTGTACAGGCCTACCGGTGTAGCCCTCAGCAGAATTGCGGGTTACACATAATGCAGATAAACTCAGCATATTTGACATATCTGTAGTGCATTATACTATGATAAACGCTCTACGCTATGATAATATGGTTGATTTCGTTGCCGCTGGTCACTGTCTAGTTTTCTTATTACGTAGTAAGCAGTGGCAAAGATTTTCCGCCGTTTGCCTTGAAGGGGCTAGGCCACAGTTAGGTCGGGGGCCTTAGTCCACCGCTGGTGCCCCACCTCTCGATTTATGGTCCAGCATCTTAGCGACTAGACTATCATGCATTTCTCATTGAACTTTTAAAAAAGAGTCCACGAGTTCTGGTATAGACCGTACGATAAGGTCACATCTAACGCAACAGTCTGACTCATGGACCGTCTGAAAACTGTAACAGGCATAAATCTGGTTGTGGTTCAAAGACGAATTTTCCTCTGTAGTATGATGCGACGACGGAAGAAGTTCATAATCTGTTTCCTCTTTATTGATCCAGCGAGGTTTTGATCTGACATATCTTGTATTGCAATGGGGGACAGAGTGGTTGAGCAGAAAAAGAGCTATTTTAGGAGTGCAGAAGATAAAACAGTCTCCCAAACGTTTCATTCTGCTATATACCCTCTTCCATCCTTGGACGGTACGGGCCAGAGCGACCACACCACTTGCCCCACCCTCCCCTTAACAATGCCACTGTGTGTTTCTAAATAATTTATCCATGACTTTGATGAACGTATCAAAGAGAAATTAGATGTTAGTCATCATGGATCCAATAAAAGACACATTCAACAGTTTAAAAATCCACCATGTCTATTTAGAGCCACTCGGAATAGTTATCTATTAAAGCAGAAACTCGTGCATTTAATCAGCTCCTAATCAGGTAAATCTTTTACAGATATTAGAACCAAAGTGATACATGAATATCTGTCACAGTGTATACATTTATTTATTCAAGCATTTATGTAGTGCTCTTATAATGTAGAGTGAACAACTTTAATTTTATTTGAGATTTCGTGAATAAGAAATAAAACGCCAAGAAGGAAATTAGTCAAGTTATACAGAATTCTACATTTCAAACAACAAGTGCAGCTGCAGTAATGAGAATTTCAACAAATCCACTTAAAATACAGAATTCTACATTTCAGACAACAAGTGCAGCTGCAGTAATGAGATTTTCAACAAATCCACTTAAAATTGTAAGACACTACAGAGCTTTCTCTCCTACAAGGACAATTATAGCACTGTTATCTTAGCTGTACGATTTGCCATTCTCATTCATGGAATAAACCAGGCATATGATGTTACATTCCAGACAACCAGTTTCTCATTTGGAGAGAAGGCAGTTAATAATCAGAAGACAAATTCAGCATTTCTGATTTGCTCTGCTCTATAAATCAGCAGCAGCAGCAGCAGCAACAGCAACAGCAGCAGTAGCAACAGCAGCAGCAACAGCAGCATCAGCAACAGCAGCAGTAGCAGTGATGATTGTCAATAAAATATCAGTGCTCCTCAGAATGTCAATCCCAGTTGTAATAGGATCTCATTCATTGGGAGCATTGCTTAGACTCAACCTTTGGCTCTCACTCTGGTCCTACAAAACCACCTGCTGCTGACCTTGAATACATATATCAGCACATCGCCTCACGATCCAACCAAACCACCCAAGAGAACTAAGCAGGACCAGATCCCAATGCACCCAAGCTCCCTCAATGGACCCTCATTGGTATTTCATCTCATCATAACAGACTCAGCAGGATCCATGCATGATCTGCAGTTAGTCAAACGAAAGGTTAGATCTATGCATACACTTCAAGTCATCAACCTATACGAAAATAAATGTCACTTTAGCATTGCTCTGCTACAGTATCCAAATAAGTGGCTCAGCAATTCATGCCAGAGAAATAACAAAATCCAAGACTTCTTTTAATTAGTCAAATGCACTTCTTATCAACTTAGCAAATGGCCATTGTCTTCATTAAAAGACAATTGCAAAAGAGAGAGCTGATATCAGCACACACCATTGCATGAGTCAATTGCTCACTAACAGGTGCTCACTAGATAAATTGCTCACTATATCAAAATTGCTCACAAGCTCAATTGCTTGCTCGTTAGGCCACTTGCATGTTAGGTCAATTGATCGTTAGGTCACTTGCTCATTAGGCTAATTTGCTCGTTAGGTCAATTGATCGCTAGGCCACTTGCTATGTTCATTTACAAACTGATCATTATTGAATCAATATTGATCGAACGAATTGATGAGCATAATCGTGCTGACAATGTCACTGTGATTCTAGAGGACATGAGAGGATTGCCAATTGAACAGAAACTGGATTCTGGACATGAAATCATTGCACAGACAATACATAATGAGCTGCTATTGCTGTATCTGCCAAGTTGACATCACAAAGTTCTCTCTTGAAAGCATGTCAGAGTGTATCAAGTCGTCAAGAATGAAAACACAGTTCTGCCATAACATCTAATTCCATCAAGCACTAGATATTCTTTTGCTTTTAATGCAGTTGGTAGCAAGCAACTAATCTCCTACGCAGTTGACCTAGCAAGCAATAATGAAGATCAATAATTGTTAACAATTATTGTCCAGCGAATAACTGTTTGTGAGCAATTGTCTGTTGCCTGTTGTCAACACATATAGCATAGAACCTGCTAAAGTTGTTAAACACATGTAAAAAAATTCTATCTTTGATGACCAGAAGTTAAAGCAATGAAATTCGGCCGAGCAACAAACAGAGTTCCATACTTAACTAACATTTGACATCAAGTTCAGAGTACTGTAGTTTAGAATGATTTTGAATGTGATGTGATCATCAATCATAGGAAGGCAGATGTTTGGATGACTCACCTGAAAATGAATATGAAAAGAACGAGTAGTGAGAAGAAGGTGGCAACATTGTCCATTGTCTTCAGCATGATAACAAGTTGGTATCGCAGCGCTGGCATGAATCGCACGAGCTTCAGAATTCGCAGAAGTCGAAAGGTCCTGAGGACAGACAGACCACCTGTTCCAACCTGACCGAGCTCCACAAAACTGCAACACAAACAGCATAAATAGCACAAGCCAATCAACCCATCACAATTCAAATCAATCAACACCAACTTATTGAGAAGAAGAAGAAGAGCAGCTTCAAGCAACAACACATGTAGGCTATAGCAGCAAGAAACAAGAGTGTGGTTGCACTGTACAAAGAAAACATGCAGAAATCTATTAATACAATACAAAAAGTAATAAATAAATAACCGATGTCTCTGAAGCAGCCAGTTATATCAAAGCTGCTTTATATTGTTGATATGACCAAAATGTTGAGCAAAGCAGAGGAGGACAAGGAAGAGGAGGAAAAGAGAACAAAGGATAGTGGTCCCTGATGCTAAACCTGCAAGGAAGTCGTCATCATCGTCATCATCATCATCATCATCATCATCATACATACATACATACATACATACACAAACATACATATATACATACATGCATACATACATAAATACATATATACATACATACATACATACATATGCATACATACATAGTATACATACATACATACATACATACATACATACATATATACAAATATATACAAATAGATACCAATGTCATCATCATAAAAATCATCAACATCACTATCACCATCACTGTCATCATCATCGTCACCAAGTGAAAAGCTCCCAGGTATATCGAAATTGTGAAAAGCCGATGAGATAAAACGAGTATTGCGTCAACTCAGCAGAAGAAAGCTTCTGTATAATAACTGATAAGTTCTGATCTTTAGTTTACCTGAGAATGACAATGAAGCCATCGAAAAGGTTGAAGCCATTCTTGACATATCCAAACGGTCCTTCCGCAATTACTTTCGCAAGCATCTCGACTGCAAAGAGCACGCTGAAGATCAGATTACTGATCTCGAGAATGTCGGTCAACAGTTGCGGCTGCAACACACAACCACACGAATATCGTCTCAAATCAGTCGGTGCAGCCTTTAAACTTCGCGAAATCACAATAAACAGGCACGCCAATTAGAAAAGAACATTAAAGATGCAAATCTCTAAATCCAGTATTTGTTGTCATCCATCTGTGCATGAGTGCATTGAAACACATAGGCAATTAGGCATGGTGGGTAAACGAGTAAGAGAATGTTTAGACTACTTCTGACAGCAGACCCAAACCACCAAATCTATTCAAAAGAAAATGCAAAACGAATCCAATTCAGATATTTAGCTAAAGAGGATTTAATGGGAGGTAAGACAATCATGGATTCAAGTAACGGTAAAGACTATGATCAAGAAGAAATTGCAAAAAACGTGAAAGTAGATGTAAATTAGTGGTAAATTGTGTTCAAAAACTACACAAAAATTGTCAACTATTGAAGCCCTAACTATAGAGAAGCAAAAAAAGCATGCACTTTAACGCTTAGCTTTCCTCAACAATAGATACCAAACAAATGAAGTCTTATTAATTAACAGCTAGGAAACAGCTAAATAGAAAATAGGGATCTGAGTGCAATCCTAAAAAGTGGAAAAACTGCGATAGTGCGAGATTAGAAAGCTAAAAAATAGAAAGCTGTTCCATTGATGGCACGATGAGCATCCACACAATTTTCATATTTTCTAAGTACTGAAACGAATTCGTGGAAAGCAGACGAACTTAGAAATGAAGGAAGTCTTTAGCGAGGAGCAAATGAATACAGACATATAATAATAATAATAATAATAATAATAATAAGGTAAACAACTTGCAGAAGCGAATTATTTGTTCCATCTGCAAAGTTTTCTCGCGTGGAAAGGCGATTGGTGTCTAATGAGGCGAAACGAATATCACGGAAGTAGCAGATGAACTTTAAAGGCTACATGGAATGTTAATGAAGTCCAAGCATGAGAACATTCAAGCATGCAGAGTTGCAGACTCACAAGTATTTACTGCAAAATGAAATTTTGAATGCTTCCAATAAAGATGTCAACAAACCGCTTACATCGATGAAACAACTTAACCCTTTACCGACCATAGTGTAGCAAAAGGTATTGTATTGTATTGTATCTGACCATTTCTAAAGCGCTTCTTGCAGCAAGACCCTTTCAGAAGCGCTCCCAGTGCGTGCAACTCCAAAAAGGTATGGGAAGTCCTATACCTCAGTCAGCAAAGGGTTAACAGCGTAAACTGGTTGCTATTAATTAACCAGAGAACAAAGCAATAGAAGCAAACAGAATGATGTTAATTAAGATAATGGCATGACTGTACAGTGTACACTGTAACCGGTTGCGGTCTGTTGACCAGATTGCTGAATAAACGAAAATCATTATCATTATTAGCTGACCTGATTGTGATATTCAATTCCCATGCTGAGCGTGTTGACAAGAATGGCGACGAGAATTCCTCTCTGGAACATGTTGCTTCCCACACACTTCTTCACCTGATTTCGGAACAGTTTCCAGACATCTGAAAGCATTCACACGTATTTCTTAGAAAAGAATCAATTGCAAGAGAAAACGCAGAATCATCACAGTCCATAAGAATAGCGACTGCAGCTGACTGAAGACGGGTGGGGGTGGCCATAAAAAAATCTGCTTTTCGTACAGCGAAAATGACTCCTGGAACAAGAAACAGTTTTCACGCGAATCATTTTGGCTCTCAAGATTTAAGTCAGCTCTCATATTTTAGTTTAATTATTTTATATAATAATAATTTACAATAATTTGCTATAGACAAAATAATTCAAGGCACCAACAATAAATGACTGAAACATACAGTCAGCAAAAGCGTAATGAAAGAAGCTAACTAACCAACCAAAACTGATATTCACCAATCAATTAAACAATAAATCAATCAAACATAAGAGATAAAAGTGGGACGCAGTGGTGTAGGGGCATCTTCGATGTCTTGGAGCCGGAAGGTTGCAGGTTCGAATCCACCTCCAGCCGCCACGAAGGGACCCTAAGCAAATCCTTCACTCACAACTGCTCATGCACTTCACCGTGAAACTCCGATTCAGTGTCCACACTGTAGTTGGGAGTGCCACTGAGTAGAAATCTTGAAGTGGCGCTATAACAAGTGTCGTACATACATAGATGGAATTCATCTACAGATTAAAAAATTAAAATCAATCAGTGAAGCGAAGCAAACACCAATTATTTACCGGTAGTTAATACTGTGCCGGCTTGTGCTTTGAACTGTAAACTTTCTTTTAACTGTGTAGCACTATTTCCTCAGAACTTGAAATGTTAAGCTGTAGGATTGACTAAACGTGAGCGTTTAATGAGAAACGCAATCTGTGAGGAGGCAGCCAGGGTCGTCACAGGGTCAGGTTCAGTCCTCAGCCGAAAGGTCAAAAAGGTCAAGAAGGTAGATGTCGCTATTGGTAATGATTCTTGGAATGCAGTGAGAAGAAAAATAGGAAAAACAGAAAAACAGGATGGGCTGAGATAGGATTTTTTAACATGCTGGAACGTTCAGTTTTGAACATAAGGCATGAGCAGAGGAAGTTGCAAGAGAAAAGCCCAGTTCAGGGCTGTTTTAAAGGAATTTTTAGAACTGCACAACTCCTTTTTTCCCTTCCCATCCTCCATGGTAAATTACTTCCAATCGGCGGACAATGACCATTTTTTGTTAGTTTTAAGTTTTTAACTGTACAGAAGTGCTTCTACAACTGCACAAATCCATTTAGAACTTCACATTTTTTGTGTGTACTCGTTAAAAAAGCCCTGGCCCAGTTGGTGAACTGATATCACCAGTCTACAATGTTCTACATCAACTAAACTAGACACTCATCATAACACCGTTTCTGCGAACCATAGCAAATTAGCTTAGGTCCCTGTAATTTCTTGTCTTTTGCCAGTAATTAAAAATAATAATAGTACTTAATAATAATAATACTAATAGTAAAACTGCTAGTGATGATGATTTCTATGGTGCTGCAACACAGCAAAACTGTCACACTACATAACAGAAGTGACGTGAGTATCATGGTATCCGATGAATAAATGAATTCAAATAAGCCCAAAAAACCAAAAGTAACATCTAATTAAAAACATTTTGCAAAATTATTTTAAAAAATTATTATACAATTACTTCTTTCTTTTCTTTCACTCTCATCATCTGAAGAGTCACTGCAAGAACTACTTTCACCATCATCATCGTCGTCATCCTCTTCCTTATCTTTGTCATCCACATCACTGTCAATCACGCGTCCAGGTCCAGCGGCTGTATTCCTTCCAACCTGAATTGATATGGGAACATCCAGAGTATTGTGCTCAGAATGGTCAACATCATCTGAAATCAAAAGAACAGTACGGCATCATGTATTCTCCTCTGAGGAGTTCTCTTGAAGGGGTGCTATATAAATGTACAATTACAATTACAATTACAATATTTAATTGACACTGGCCATCTTCCAATACTGTATTTGATATATCTTCTTGCATTGGTTACAAAAGCAAATTCCTTTATGAAGCTAACGTACTGATTTCCTCATAAAGCAATTTAATCGATTTCTTTGGTTCAGAAACAATTTGGTTCAGGGCCTGTCATCAGAAGCATTCAATTCCTCTCAGGTAAAACACTGGGTGCTATTCAAACTTCAAGGCCAATCACTGGAACACTCCTGTATGCTACATTACAACTACAGTAGTATATTTACACAGCTGGCTAAACGGCATTTACTTTTAGGGCAAGTGACTGACTAACTGGCTTGAAAAGCAATACATCCTCTTTAGCCATTCAGCGTCTTACATGTCCTCCAAATCTAACCCAGTGCAGGCGTACTGTCTGCCACAAGCCGGCGCTGAACGTGTTTTTGTACGTTCTTTCTCTTGACCACTTACCTTCGAACGTCTTTTTGCTTCCAATCTACTTTTCCAAACCATCTTGACCTACTTCTCAACCGAACGCCAACATCAGACTGCATCCTTTCTATCCCTCTCTCTAATGCTCTCTCTCTCTCTCTCTTTCTGTCTCTGACTCTCTCTGTTTCTCTCTCTCTCTCTGTCTCTTTCTCTGCCTCTGTCTCTGACTCTCTCTCTCTGTTTCTCTCTCTCTCTGTCTCTGTCTCTGTCTCTCTCTCCCTCTCTCTCTCTCCCTCTTTCTCTCTCTACCTCCAATCTATACTCATCTCTCCCTCTTAGCTGAAGACAGCAGCAAACA
The DNA here is from genome assembly GCA_945859605.1 of Lumbricus rubellus. NCBI lineage: Eukaryota > Metazoa > Annelida > Clitellata > Crassiclitellata > Lumbricidae > Lumbricus > Lumbricus rubellus. The sequence goes on along the minus strand of OX243813.1, from coordinate 28,740,547 downwards.
GATCAATTTAATTTCTAAATGTCTTTCATATTCTTCATCCTCATCTCGGTCCATACACTCTGCAGCCATTCATAAAAGTGAGCAAATTCTTTGGTAAAGTGCCTCAGAGGTGATCTGCATCACAAGTCACTGCCTTTGTCTACAAGTCAAACAACTAGAAAGTAGTCAGAAGAGCTGTAGCTATCTAAGCAATGTTGCCAATCGTAGCAAACAGAGGATTCAACTAAAAACTTCTAATACACAGCAATAACAACAACAACAACAATAATAATAATAATAATAATAATAATAATAATAATAATAATAATAATAATAATAACTGCATAGCACCATCCAAAAAAAATAATAATACAGAACATAGAACATTTCGTTCTGTTTCTTGTAAGAATGTTGTGTTTGATAAATGATGATGTTTATAATAATATAAAAAATATATAAAAATAATAATAATAACAATAATCTTAGTTAAATTTCAAACTAACATACGGCAGCATGATTACAATTAATAGCATGAAGAGATGTTCAGAAGCTGTTACAGGAGTCGAATTCAGCTGTTTATGGCAGCCAAGCAAAGCGTTCATTACACCTTATGCTGTTCATTCTAACAATGCCATCTGCCGAATGGAAAGTTGAGTCAACCTCTGAGAGGGTTTGCAGAGAGTGAACCCGCATCCTTGCACTCTTCGAGTCTCTGTGCCAGAGTATCATCACCTTCATCATTCTAAAGCTCTCCCCATGAAAGCACAGATGTTACGGTGCAGGATTTGGAGTTAGTGATCACTGACATAATTATGATGATACAGTGACCTCCTACCATTACTGCAGTGTGTATTTGATGCACTTAAGAGGCACTGTAGCAATTATAATTATGCATACATATATACATACATACATACATACATACATACATACATACATACATACATGTCATACATACATACATACATACGTATGTACGTATGTACATATATACATGCATGCATGCATGCATACATACATACATAGTCATACATGCACACATGCATGCGTACACATGCACCATACATGCAAAGGATGACAAGATTAAGAAGAAAACAGGAGCTCACAAAACAGAGAGAGCCACCGCGAGGTCGACTTAAAAGATTTGAAGAAACGGACGATAAAGATACTGATATCCTGATATAAAGATACTGATATGGATTGTCTTTTAAAGATACTGATATGGATTGTCGTGCTGCAGTGATCACAAATAAGGAATACATAAAAGGATTTTGGTCGTTCGGAAATGTGAACATGGAGAAGAACGGAAAAATCAGAAGGACAGAAAAAAAAGCAAATGAAGAAGTGATGGGAAGGATTTGAGAGGAAGCCTGATACAATGATACATACACAATAAGAGAAAGAAAGAGAGAGACGAAGGAAATATATATTGGACACATGCTGAGTTGAGATAACTATTGAGAAGAAAAAACAAAGGGGAGGAAGACAAGAGGAAGTTGAAGACAGATGATGCTGGATTGGACGATGACAGATGGATATGGAAAGCTCAGAGATGAGGCTTAGCGTTGACATCCGACATCTGAACCTGCCTAGGAGGCAGATACCTAGCAGAAGACATACACACATGCACACACATACATGCCTACATACATATATGCATGCATACACACACATAAATACATACATACACACATAGATACAAACATGTAAACATAGATACATATATGTGCACACATACATACATACATACATTCACACATGCACACACACATACATACATACATACATGCATGCATATATATACACACACAAGCAAACATTCAGATCTGTTTCGATTGTCATGTTTAGCACTATACCGAGAGAAAAGTCACACTGCAAGTAGTTAAAATCTGCAATACATATTCATTATTCACATACACATATACGCACACAAACATACACATGTACAAGTCATACATGCATATATGTATGTACAATTATGCATACACACATACATGCATATATATATATTCATTATTCATTATATGCATTTATATAGGGCCTCTTCAAGGGGGCTACTCAGAGGCCCTTGCTCATATGCATCCATACCTATATTCATGCATAATTTGCATATATTATATACACGGTGAATGGAAAAAAACCGAACCTCTACATTAAATAAAGAAATTAACACCAAACATGTAAAACTATTATTGAGAATAGAACTATTTTTCCCCCAACTGTTTCAAGAAGCGTATAGCTACTGAACTAAATGGCTTGAGCGATCAAGGCAGTTGTTGAACTTAAATAGTTTGTATAATTATACGCTATTCCAGCTAAAACTTGAAGTCATTTAAAATGTTTCAAGAAGCGTATAGCGACTGAACTAAATGGCTTGAGCGATCAAGGCAGTTGTTGATGCGCTATCCTGCAAACTTGATTCATTTCAAATGGCCTAGACCCGTGGACTATAAAATCTGGTCAGTGATGCAGGAAAAGTTTACAAGAAAAGGTACGTGATGTCGGAGAACTGCGTCAGCGTATGATATAGGCACGGGGCGAATCTGATCAAGCTGTAATTGATTCAGTAACTAGTCAGTGCCGAGCGCGTCTATGTGTGTGTTTTGAGGCCGAAGGAGGATATTTTGAACACACATTATAACTAACAAATGACAGTTATCTGATTCTTGCCCTTTTAGCTGAATGTTCTCCAAATGTTATTAAAATATACGAATTATTACACAAATTATCGTAGCAATAGGAGAGGTTAGGTTTTTTTCCGTTCACCGTGTATACCTGCACAAAGTGATTTGAGTTTCAAACCCTTACGCAAAAATGGTAACTGGTAAGGTTTAATAGACACTGAACTGTTGAACCGATGGTATTAGTAGTAGTAGTTTCAGTTTAAATTAATGATACTGTGTGATAACAGATATCATTAGTGTCACCCTCTTCCTTTCTCCAGGCTTGGGACTGGCATTGCACTGAGGGTAGTCGATGCACTTGCACTTTCAGATGAAAATGGCCACCAGTGCATATTCCTAAAGAGGACACTACTGACAACGGCAAAAACAGTGCAACTGCTGTTGACATTGTATCTCATTTGCTGTTGTCGCTGAACTGTAGGCAGTGCACAATTAACTACCGAACAGTTCATGAATTATTCATCCACAGAGTAACACATTATTAAGTTTTCAGTTGCATAGTTAGATAAGAGAAATATAATTCTCTAGGACAAGGTTGGAGTTGATGATAAGGTGCACATAGATACAGATAAGTACATCAGCAACTGAAATCCTTGAGTCCTACTTTTTTGGAGCAAGCAAACAAAGCGCTGATGTGCCCAGTGGAAGTATACTTTGATATTGTGCGATGATGATGTCTCACGGCGAAACACCATGTGGCTAATTTTCTCCACCTCAGCCTCACTTTTGATAACGCAAAACGTCTAAAAAGTGGTTCCTAAAAATTCTGCATATAAGTGCACTATTTATATGCTTAAGTTTTTGCCTCGCAAACTAAGCAGCAAGCATAAAAGCCATGCCTTCTGCTGCAACATCCTAAATATAGTTTAGAGATGCCATACCAGCAACAATAGCCATAGCACAATTGTGGGGTGTGGTGGTGTAGTGGGTATGTTTGTTGCCTTGCAGTCGGATGGTTGCAGGCTCGAATGCACCTCAAGTCGTCGCATAGGGATCTTGGGCAAATCTATCATCAATCGCAGTTGCTCAGCGCTTCGGCATGAAACTCTGATGCAGTGTCCGCGCTGCAGTCAGGAGCACCTCTGAGCAGAGAGCTTGAAGAGGCGCTATAACAAGTGCACATACAAAGAAACAATTGCAAATAAATCCGAAAGCAGTAGAAGAGGTCTGTACGCACCAGACGACAATGACTTGCCGCCAAAGCACCGACATCTCAGAACTCTGCAATCCTGTTGGCAGCACGGCAGAATAATTCCAAAGCCGTGCTTGTTCGAAGAATCGCGTTGGTCATGCGTCGGGGCTTTGATGACGGGTGTCGTCTGCACGACGAGAACGTGATTAACGCGATGGACGACGACGGCGGATGCGTTCGTGCGTCCGTTCGCTTCGCTCATCAGACGCGAACTTTCCGACGACGCCTCGTAGAATACAGAATCTCGATTCGCGTCACGTTCGTCGGAATTCGCGACTGACGTCATCGCCGTCATCGTCGGACTTCGTACGCCGACTTCGACGACCGAATTCAAGTTCGCGACTTTATCGCAGACGTCTTCCGCTGTCGTCTGCCGACAGTTGTTCGACTTCTTGACTTTTGTTTTGTGATGTCGTCCCCGTCGATGTCGCAGCGACATCGTGACGGCCGGCTTCGGTCGCAGCCACCCGTTCGCCTGTGCGACGTTACGGCAGAAGAGACGCACTTTGCGGCCGACGCGACGGCCGACGTGGCCGATGTATCGGATGATTTCGTCGTAGCAGCCGCCAAGCTCCCCGTTGCTCATGAGCGTGCTGCTCGAGTGGAAGCGCTGCCGTTCCTGCAGCATGCGCTCCATCTCGCGCTTCTTTGTCTCCGAGAACTGCGTCGCTATGACGACCAGGCACAGGTTGATCATGAAGAACGCGCCGATCTGAAATTGCACAGAATAAACGAATAAACGGATTGTCGCGGATAAACGAATAACAGTCTAATCTAATCTGATCTGATCTAATCTAATCCAATCTAATCTAATCTGATCTGTCCTGTCTCATCTTGTTATCACATGTCGGTGCATCAAAAATGCAGTCTGACTACATTTGACACTTTAGCGATGAGCTGGGCTGGTTCCTTCCTAGTTACTTTTAGTGCACTCTTGCTATTAAAGTGTGAAGCAAAGATACACTAAATTACCTAAGTACCATAGTTTCCAGACAAAGCGAGAAAAACATGGCTCTGGTACTGCTACTGGTGACGATGGTAATCATGGCATGACAATGACAATCCCAAAAGTCATCTAAATTAAGCAACATTATTTAACACTGGATGACCAGTCTTATTATCAGCAACATCATTCTGTCTACACTCATGCTGAAGACAAGGTAGATGAATAGGCAAGATCTTTAAACTTTTAAAACCATAGAATTCTACATTGCACTCAAAAGTTTATATGACACCTCTAGTAGGGTAAATTGTTCAGAGGCACTCCCAGTTCACAAAGCCACAAAAGGAGAAATAGGTTTAAGAGACATAAAGGAGGAAGGATCACCAGCTAAAATTTAATAGTGGTGATTAAATGGAGAGAGCAAATTCTAAACAGATGAATATACTGAGGAACTGGAGACTGAGCCAAAGCTGTTCTAGTATGAAGAACTAGAAGATCTGTTTGAAGGAAAGTATCATTCCCAGTACACAGAACAGTACTGAACGACACACACTTACAGAACAGTACTGAATGGCAGATACTTACGACAATCAGAGCGACAAAGTAAATCCAATCCCAGAATGAATGGACATCCTGAACATAGTACATAATGTTCACCCATCCAGCCAAACTGATCACCTGACACAACACAAACAACTAATTCAGCAAAATATGCTTCAGACACACACTATTACACATGGCAAACCGACTCTTACAGTCTAACTCAATCACCAAAATGCTACCTAATAATAATTATAATTATCAAAAGCAGCCAATAATGACGGTCAAACAAATAGCCCAATTTATGAATCAACACTATATTTCTACCAATTGCATAGGTGTCTCCAGAATCTATGCAAGGCCTACTATGGATACATGGAAATAGTAGTCCTAGAAGTTTAATTTTCAAATGGTTGAAGCACTTTAGCCAACTGTGGAGTTAGAACGTAGGCCATAGAAGGAGCAGAGTGGCTTTCTGTCTGCTAAAGATGCAGCTGCTCCATAACAGTTAATCACATCTGTTATTGCCTCAACTCTTCGACCTTGCTGGACAGTTCATCTATCAAGACAACCCTTCTTCTTCTCTCAGGCTTAAAGACTTCCTTGCTGCTTCGGGCAATGACCGCTTTTTTCAGACCAGCAGTAAATCAATATCTGCAGACTGTATTAGATCTTTATTCATTCATAGCCAATATAAAAAAAAAATGGTTGTAACTACATTAACAAAGTACCGATTCGATAACAGAATTTGACAGAAATAGCAGAAATCAAAATTTAAAAAATTCTGTAAGATAGATAATTAACAGCGATAAAAATATACCATACACCAGTCATTGGAATAGAAAAGTCATTAATAAAAAAACAATAAAATATATTGAAAATATGGCATTTCTAATTATTATTATTATTATTAACCCTTTGAACCCGACGAGCCGGTTTTTCGGCCCGTTATCCATAGAGTTACAGGAGCTCCGGGTTCAAAGGGTTAATATCATTAATATAACTATAGTTATTATTATTATTATTATTATTATTATTATTATTAAACGAAAAACAGTAGCACAGCGAATCCGTCAAATATACAAGTGAAAAGACTAAAAAAGAGTACGCAAGAGGTAGAACAAGTGCCACTTGCAAACACAGCAAAGACGCAAGTCAATATTAAAGTCAACGTAACAACAACAGACTGACTGATCTTACAGTCCAACCTGAAAGATTGCAATCCACGCAAGTCCGATATTGTCGAACGATATGGTTCCCTGGAACGGATTCGTCGATTCATTTTTGCAGACGGTGTAATACTGGTTCCAGTTGACGCACGACTCGTTCGTCGGCGTGTTGTTTGCGAACGGCGTTGCCGAATCGTTGCACATGACGTACGTGTGACGATAGTTTGGAATCTCGTTGCACTTCGTCATGCCGTCGTCCTCTGGTTGGCTGCAGATGAAGTCGCGATCAAACTTGTCGACGAAGAAAGGCAGGAGCCTGAAGTTGCGTAAAATTCAGAGGATAATTATTTGACAATTGCAATTGTAATTGTAATCAAGACAATTTATTGTTGGTATCGTCGGTAGCAAGCGACTTCTAGGATGCTTCACACACATAGCATGATACAAAATGTCAAAGTTCAGCATAAATACAAAACAGCTCGAAAGCAGGTGCGGCTTTAACTGTTTTCGAAAAGCAGATTGAGTTTTTATTTCTTGAATTGAACTGAATTCTTGAATTTAATTGAATTCTTGAATTGAATTGAATTCTTGAATTAAATTGAATATCTTGAATTTCTTAAATTCACAAGATCTATCTGGATGTTTCGTTTTTTTAAAAAACAGTCTTTTGTTTTTAGCATCTCATCTAATACAGAGTTGAGGTATCTTGAAAGATCCAAGACTTACAGGATTCTAAATACAGTCTTTCAATCATGGCTGAAAGTATGACTGGATGATCATGAATGGAGTCCATGCATTTAATTTAAAATCTGAACGCTGTCCTGTCATTTCTTAGGCTAGCACAGCGTGGCATGGTAAGGTCTGTCCAGGCACTTATTTTTTACACTTTGAGCACTGCTTTCAGTACATTGTTTCCAACTATGTTTTAACTATATTATTGTTTTAGCATATGCTTTCTAACAAACTCAACCATTAGCACTAAGTAGCCATAAGTGTGAATTATGCTACTGTACAGTGCACACCTACAGCATTTTGCTTTTAATGGAATTAAATGAATATATAAATACATACATAGTACATACACAGTTACACATAAGTATACACGAGCAAACATCTAGAATGCCATTACAGTTCATACCAAATGTACCACAGCACCAATATTCTTGAAGCAAGCAGGTGCGACTAAACACCAGCGTGGATGTTGTGCATCATTCAACGCTGTGTTACCGCGTCTTTCTTGCAGCTTCCAGAGTTCAAAGCACATTGGCGTAATGGCGCAATAAATTTGAATAAAACCTTTCAATGAAGCACAGACTAATTAATAACAGAAACCCAATGTCAACCATACCGCATTTTGTTAATAAATATACTAACTGATTAATTATGAATTTCCATTTTATATTGATTTTAGCCAAGATTTGGCAATTTAGCACCCAGGTTTTTTTTAACGTGCAGCTGTACACAAAATGTGCAGTTCTAAATGGATTTCTGCAGCTGAAGAAGCACTTCTGTACAGTTAAAACTAGAAAAAAATGGTCATTGTCCTCCAATTGGAAGTAATTTACCATGGAGGATGGGAAGGAAAAGGAGTTGAGCAGTTGTAAAAATTCCATAAAAACACCTCTGTTAGCATCCATCATCAGTGACATCATTATATACATATAATGTATATATATTTAAGAAGTATATATATAAATATATATATATATATATGCAATTATTCATCCAATGCCATCCATATTTTAAATGCATGTATATATATATATACATTGTATATATATATATATATATATATATATATATTGCTGATACAGAAAACCATTATGTATTTTCTGCAAAATTATTGGCAGAACAGCCCTCAAAGCCTCTTAAATGGATTATCCAGCGCGTGTTTTTTCTACTTTGTGCAGCAGCATTCGGCATGCTGCTTGCTCAGCGCATCTGCCATTCAGTCTTGTACGAACAGAGACATTGATTGCTGCCACCCCTAATATATCGACATAATATAACAGACGGTAGGCAGATCAAAGAGACTCAGATATAACAGATGATAGATACATAATTATTGTACACCCAAGGACTGCATTTCTACTTCAGAAAGTCTCTTAGATTCGCATTATCTATCGCCGACGTTGCTAAATAGTTAATCCAATTTCAATTTCATAATTTAACAGTAATCGTATACCTACATCATATATCTAAATCACTAATCTAAAACTAAGCACAGGGTACCAGCTTGTTAAGCAGGGTTATGTCAAGTCAGAGGGGTTGTCCATGGATGCAAAATGATGATGATTCAGGTCCAGTTGCCAGAAATATTATTTTAAAAACTTGTCCATTCACAAATCTGTCCATTTCCAAATCTGTGCAACATTACATTCAAACACGAATAAGGAATATTCGTTCACAAAAGAACTTTTGGCCGCTCAATCAAGAAATTACCAAGATAGCCGACCTCATTGCAATTTGACAACAGGTATAATTGCGGCAATCTGTGGGTACCAGATTCATATGCTCAATGTGCTCATCGCCAAATGCATCATCATGAGAACCTTGAGCGATCTCCAAGACATACCGGTACATGTTCTTTGGTCTCAAAGGTAGTTTTAGTCAGTGTTGTTGAGTCACTGGTGAAATCTGCTAATAATCTGAGGTCCTCATTTGAAAGCTGCTTTCAATGCAACGCTTTGTGAACTAGAAGACAGACTTCAAGCGAATCTTTGCTTGTTAAGTTGAATTGGCAGTAGTGCTGGAATGTAGGTGTACAAGCAATAGACAAATTATGTTGGCTATTAAATTAAGCAACAAAGGCAGGCAAACTGAGCATAATTATCTTGACATAAGAAAGAGCTGATCCAGTATAAAATGAAGTGCGACTTCACGAATTTACCTATGTATGAAGTCACAGTCTGCATCAGACGAAACAAATAATTAATTATGATATGCCTAAAAGAGATACACTGCGCTGAGCTTCTGGTCCCGCGGGCTCGCTTGGCTATTAAGCAGCGCCGTGCTTTCTCGGTCGTGGGGCCTACTGTCTGGAACGACCTTCCGGTTACGCTTCGCTCACTACTTGTGGTCCATCCGGCTGGGTTCTTACAGGTCCCTCAAGTCTTTTTTCTTTGTTCGTGGTTGGGCTGGGAGCGCCTCTGAAGAGTTTCTTGAAGGGGCGCTATATAAATGCTCTGAACGAATGAACGAATGAGCCACTTGCATTAGACAGCATCCAATCCATCCAGGAAGTAACAACATCTCTGCAGACGTAGACAGACGATGAATAATAGACCTACAACCATCGATCGGAGTGGAGGAAAACTTGCACGTTTCCTGTACAATTTCCACGAAGACGTATATATTTTTCTGGTCCACTGCATACACGAGCGGTTGTCACACAGACGACTAATTTGCTGCATGAATTATGGGATGACATGTAAGCTCTCACTTGTAAATGCTTCCCAGTACTAGGACTCGAGATCAGTTGTACCACTCACTTAATGTACAAATCTTACTCCAGGATGATCTGATGACCTTGGTGCCAACAGCTAAGGTCAGTCCAGTCTTCTTGTGGTCACTGGTCAGTCCATTCTTCAGATCAGGCTGTGAATAATTTGTTGGCTGGTGATTTGATCAATTGTTCGGTTGGTCAGTTCTTACAGTTGTGACAAAAAAAAGTCAGCGAGTCTTTTGTTCAGTTGACAAGTCTCTTCTAGTCATTCAGTCACTAAGCAGAATTCATTTTAATCTTGAGATTTACTGCAATTTTTTTCAAAACTATTTATTATTTATCTAGATCAATACATTCAATGCCTGCAAAGAGAAATGGTGGGAACCAGCTTATTTACAGATGCTTAGCAGCTCAGTAACAGACACAAATACCCTTTCAGTCAGTCAGTCGGTCAGTCAGTCAGTCAGTCAGTCAGTCAGTCAGTCAGTCAGTCAGTCAGTCAGTCAGTCAACCATCCAGCCAGCCAGTCAGTCAGCCAACCAGTCAGCCAGCCAGCCAGTCAGTCAGTCAGTCAGTCAGTCAGTCAGTCAGCCAGTCAGTCAGTCAATCAGTCAGTCAACCATCCAGCCAGTCAGTCAATGAACATTGAATCTAAATTGCACACAACAACTGTAGGGTCTGGCATGACCAATAACTGTGGAAGATGCATTTATCAGTTGTGCAAAGCACCCGTTACAAACGCTTACACTAAGCTACACTCACATTCTTTGAGTGTTTCTGCAAAATAAGAAGGTAACAGCTGCAGTATGAGAATAAAATAGATAAATTACTTCGGTCAGAAGTTAATTTATGTGGCATTGGTGATGTGCAATGAAGACATTACCATGAGATCCTACAAAAGATTAGGAGGTTGAACTCCCAAAACCCTGGGAATCCTCACCCTTGTTTGTATTTGTTTGTTTGTATGCGCACTTGTTATAGCGCCTCTTCCAGCTCTCGAACGCTACTCAGAGGCGCTCCCGACTACAGCATGGACACTGCATCGGAGTTTCACGCCGAAGCGCTGAGCAATTGCGAGTGAAGGACTTGCCCAAGGTCCCTACGTGGCGACTTGAGGTGGATTCGAACCTCAAACCTTCCGGCTTCAAGGCAACAACGCCACCACTACACCACCGCGCCCCACACCCTTGGCAGCAGCATGTCTGTTATTTAATATTCGAAAGGTGTCCTAAGCTCCAACATTATGCATCTCATCAGAAATCTACAGAAGTATTATTTAGACATGTAGGCCTATGCTGTGCTGATCTCCAGTTCACAAGGAGCCAAGAAGCACATCGTCTGTCAAATGCACCTGGTTCCGTTAAATTGTGTTCAGACGTGAAGCATGAAACTCATCAAACAAATCATTCCAGCAACGTCTGCCTTTTGAACATGTACTTTCACTGTCCCTACTAGATTGCAGGTCAATTTCGTGCAAAAATGAACTCTAACACTTAAGCAACAGAAGTGTACTAATAAATGGGACTGGGAACCAATGCAGCTCATTGTTAAAGTTATAGCAAGACAGCTACCGGGTGCAGTTGTCCTACAATACTTACATTATTATGATCGGAATGCCAAGACTGGCAGAAATCTAAAATTGAGATCTAATATTCTAAACTCAACTTTGTTCAGGAATAGATTTACCATTAAAGCAGACGGGTCAATGAACGAAAATGTGGACCTGTGATACACCTTAGCCCCAATCTTATGCAGCAACAACAACAACAAGGCAGAACTTATCAATCAATGCATGTAACTTAGTAGAGTCTTGCTTCAAGGACCATTTAAGTCTACAACGTAGGAAGAAGCAGCATGTCTTTGTCATCCAGGGTCGGATTAAGAAATGTGGGGGCCCTGTTCGGAAAATTTTGTGTGGATCTTCGGCCAAAAATCTTGTGGCCTTTTAACCTTTTTTTAGTTGTTTGGTCGAAATATCATCAGAAAATACCCATTTTGTCCTCAAAATTATTTTCTCCCTGCATGTGTGGGGCCCCCAAAAGTGTGGAGGCCCTTGTTCGGCCGAACATGTTGAACATGCCTTAATCCGGCCCTGTTGTCATTGAATCCTATGCAAAGTTGAGTGCAGCACACACACCTCTTATAAATATATTTCTGCCAAATAAAATCAAAAAATGCGGGATACGACGACGACGCGGTGGCTCATAAAGCGATAACTCTGCCAAGTGGATATGCGAATGCACCCTATCTGTTTCGACATGCGAGGTCATCATCATCGCAGCTCTCCTCGGCTGCAAGAACTGGCTACAGCAGACGAACAGACCAGATGTGTTCCGGTTGCGTGGTGCACTACTGCTTGTATTTGTTTATCGTGCACAACTTCAGCAGCAGACGGACTCCCACACAGACTCACATCATGCTGCTGCTGCTGCTGCACGCTGTCTGGCTTCTTCTTCTTCTTCTTCTTCACCTTCTTCTTCTTCTACTTTCTTTCGTAGCACAACAACAACAACAAAGATACTCCGTCTGCCAAAGATTCCTCGTTAGATTCAGAGGCACAAAGAAAACGAAACATGCGCTACGCCGCTTTTCTCTCGCTGTGCACGTGCGTGACGGGATGTGTGTCACGTGCCACTCTTATATGCCTGGCGTGAATTATGCCCCGCGGCAGCAATCGCACCCACGCGATTAACTCACCAAAGCTGTTACACAGATGCACAGGCAGCATGTTACGGGATGAGCGAATTATTATGAGCGCCAAGTGCATGAGTACTCTGGGTAATAAGTGGTATGGGAAGCATATATTTAAGGTGTTCTGTTTCGAAGACAACTTTGAGAAAGCGACTATGACTTTTTGCGCTACATCTGCACTTCATATCTGAAAATTCTGCTTGGTTAAATCCAATTAAGCGCAATCCACGTTGAACTTGCCATAAGAGGCAAATCAATTAAAAATCACATTTCCATTTTCGTAAACATAATCATTAGCTATAGGCTTACGATTGCAAAGTCGTTGTTTAGCCACAATCTGCTCATTTAAACTCAAAGGTGGAATGCACAGAATGTATGAGGGGATAATCTTAAAATTATTATCAGAAAGGACTTTAACAGGGACATGGATAACTGTTCAGTCAATATTTACGATAGTTCTTAAACCATCAGTTTATGAGGGAGGGAAAATGCCGAAAAGTACACGAGAAAGCCGAGTCTTTACACTAACACGATTTGGTGCACTGCCAATGCACGAGACTGCTCCGCAATTATAGAGCCTTCGTGTTTTCACATAAATTGAGAGATATAGGCAATTATTAAATAATCCTACACTACTTCATTTAAGGCTAATGTTAACGCAGAAAATAACGGCCAGTGGCGTAGCTAGGAATTTCTGACCGGGGGGGGGGGGAAATGGAGTTTATGGCCGGATGCTTGATTTTTCTTATATAATTGGACAAATAACCTTTAAAAAAGTTTTTCCTACGCCAATGGGGGGTTTAATCCCCAAACCCTTTGGCTACGCCACTGGTAACGGGATCTGTTTCCATTGACTTTCCATTGACTTGCAAAGACCATGGTAAATGTCAACACCTAAGAAACAAGTCCCATCAGTTGGCATCAAAGTGGATAAGAAAAACATGAACTTAGGGGAAAGCCAAAACGTTCCCAATCAGTAAAAATATCCGGTGGTTGGTGGTCAACGTTCTGGGAAGAGGACTAACAGCAGAGACGAAGAGATGCAGTTCTGGGAGGAGCATTCATCCCAAGTAGCGACACATTTATGCATTGTATGGGTGAGATTCGCAGTGGTATAGTGGTGACATCGGTGCCTTGGAGCTGGAAAGTTCCAGGTTTGAATCCACCTCAAGTCGTCGTGTATAGACCTTGAGCAAGTCCCTCACACACAATTGCTCGGGCGCAATAGGGAGCTGTATAGGGAGCGCCTCTGAGTGGAGAGCTTGAAGGGGCACTATAGAAATGGATAAATAAATAAATAAATAAAAGCCTGAACTAATCAGCTGTGAAACCTAGAAGAGTGACCAATGGCAGACTCATGCTGTATCCACATGCAACTCCATCAATGCATTCCAATCCAAAACTGATACCGTCTTGATAACAACATCATGATCAGAATCTCTAAAGTTACCAAGTTATACGTTGACAATGACGAGCAAAGCCAAACAGCAGCATCTGCAACCGACACTAATGCCCCAGCCAAACAGCTGCGCTCACTAGCGAAGCATGTCCAGGTATACATCAAATCCTTGATGCATGCAGATCAGGCATTCATCAAGGGACAGTTGATAGATCAAGTGACACCAACAGCTAACACTAACAGCCAACATCACTTGACAAACCCGTGTCGTTCCGTCTCTGTCGTGACATATTAATGCAGCTGCAGACATTGCATGCAGTTGATGTTGTTGTCCAAGACTAAAGCGTACATCACGAAGCTACACGCTGTCATGTAGGCCAAGGTGATACACAAAGAAAAAGTCTGCCTAAGCCACAAATCCCCAGAAGAAATGACAAATAGGTCACATATCCAGTCGAACACCAGCAAACTCCAACAGGATAGGAGCCACCAAGTCGATTCAAAATTTAGACAAAACAATAGACAGAAATGACAATGAAAGAAAAATTAAAGAACAATGACAAAGAAGATGAACAAGTGACCAACATGATGTTGAACAAAAACACTAAAAGAAATTTCAAATAAAAATCAGAATTTCAAAATAAATAAAATCTTCTGAACACAACACATTTAACAAGCACTATTACCCCGGGTACATCTTACAACTGGTGGAGCAAATTTGTAGTAAAATATGTGAATTAGTAAACAAAAGTAACAAAATATGGTCATAGTCAAGCCTGTATCTTATTTCTAAGAAAACACGCATCTACAAGATTTTTCTCTAAATATAATACAATGTTACTTGTAGCCTCAAATACAAAAGGAGCCATAAATATCTCTAATTATTAAATGAAAGCAAAGATTTGTTTGCATTTTCTGCAACAGAGTTATATGACGACAAATAGTAGTAACAGCGCATGTGCTCAGATGAAACATACTTACAATGATGCATAGAAGAAACACAAGTCTACAATGTCACTGCCCATGGTACCGGTAACTTTTTCTGCTGTTTTAGTATGACATAAGGAACAAGGTTCCAAATAGAAAGGAGAGACACCAGAATCGAACGCTGAATTAAATGATGATGATGATGATGATGATGATAATATAGGCCTATTCGTTTTATTGCACTCATGCTGCCACATACTGCAGCGAGTTACAAAAAGAGAAATGATAAAGGAAATTATAATACAAATGCCTGCTTCTTAATTCAAATCATACACATTACACAAGTATCGGAACATGAAAAAACAATAAACTTTGTAAACAAATGAACAGGCGAGAAATCTGTCTTCATTTACATTCTCATTGCGGCACAAATCGTGTCAACGCTAACAAGAACGAAATTTATCTTTATAAACAAAGTCGGCACAGCGAAAAAAAGTCTGCCTACCACCTATGCCACTGAATGGGATTTGAATAAAACCAGAAGACATCTTTAAGGACAAAGAATACGACGATGACCTACCGTTCGTTGGAAACGTTGGCTGGCAGGTCAAGGTAGCATCGTTGACGTAGTAGACCCGCCCATAGTTGGACACCGATGATGCCGAAGATGAAGAAAACGAAGAAACAGAGAAGTAAGATGTTGCCTAACATAGGCAACGTATCGAGCAACAACATCACTAATATGCGCATACCTAAAACAGAAACAGAAATCCAGATAAATGCATGATGAAAACAAATGAAAATGAAAATGAGAAATAGCAAAAGGGTGTGGAATTAATACCAAAACAGAACATAGATTTAATGAGAGTACAAACAGAAGTTCTGTTCAGTTAGCCATAAAATTAGATTCATTTGGCCAGATCTGTAACATCTAAATAACTGCTAGTAAGTACATTGTGGCATCGTTGCATCTCAAACCATTAGAGCCAAGAAGTTTACACTCATTCCTCAGTAATGTGTATGGTAAGTTTCTACAATGCAGACAGATTCAACTTGTGCAAAATTTCTGTTTTTAATTACACTTAACATCAAACAGGCCAACGCAGAGAGACCCTCTGAGTAGGTTTCTTGAAGAGGCGCTATATAAATTTTCGGAATGAATTAATGAATGAATGCAATGCGTTATCATGTCTACTGATCATTTATTGTTATGTTTCTAATAGAGTGATCTATCTAAAAACTGAAAATGATTCACGATTAATGAACCGAAATCACTATAGATTAACAGATTGTCAATTTTTTTTACTCACTTGGAATTCGGTTGATGGCTCTCAGCGGCCGTAGAACTCGTATTGTTCTAAAAGCCGATAGATTCAAATTCTCCATTGCTACAGCGTACTCAACAACACTGCAAATCAAAACAACACAGCGCTAGATAAAGTTTGGAATTCAAATGAAAATCAGGTACAAGGATGACACGAATCCATTTCCCACTCCAATGTGGAAGAGTGGACTTGACAGGGCGTATGGTCCTTCCATGTTGCTGCACCTAAGGAATGGAGCTGACTACCAATATTTGTTGGATATGAGAAGTATCATGTGAACATTAAAAGCAAATATGAATTTGAGCGTAACCAAATCAGTTCCAGGGCAAGATTAAAGGATAAGCCTGGAAACGGTAAGAGAGCCACATTGTATAGTGTCTAGAATTGAGCAGCAAGAGAGGCAAAAGCAAGAGAAAGTACCAGAATAGAATTATTATGGAAAAACAATGTTCAACACAAGCTGCACTGGTTTCCCAGTTTACGTTGAGTACATGCTTATAGTTTACGTTGAGTTTTACAATACCACGCCACACATCTAGTGACAGAACTGTGCAGAGATAGGGAGAAGTTTAGTTTTAGTGAGCTCATACGATGACATGGATAATTATTGTCACAATTCTGACAGGAATAGATTTGTAGCAATTTCCGAAGTTCATGGCTTAGGTGATGTCACCTTGTGCTGTCAGTTCGTTGAACTCTAGCGATCGTTAAGGCCAGCCTTCTCCATTGCTTTGGTGATGTACAGACAGAAAAAGTATTATGGTAAAAAAGAAGCTGCTTGAGAGGAGTGGCTATTCTGCAAATAACTGACATAAGATAGGTGGTTTGAAAAGAGTTCAGAGGATATCAAATATTTTGCAAATTTTATAGCAAATGCTGTCTCAATTTTATATCAATGCCGTCCAGTAGGAGATGTTGGTGACCACATGAAGAAAATGATCTACAGAACTGGCAGTATACTATTCAAAATAGAGATGAATAGCTAAGTGTTGTCAGCATGATGGTGATGGTCAGCTTTATCTCTTCACAGATGATTGTGTAAATTGTGTCTCGACCAGGACCACCACAGATTACTCTCATGGACAACCCTTCTGACTCAACGCAGCGCTCATGAATAAGTTGATGCCCCGCGCTTGGCTTTCGAGTAGCGCTTTAGAAATTTTGAGCTTACAATTATGATTACGATTACTAAACACTGTTGAAACAATACTTTTTGTTGTTAAGAGTGAACTTGGTGGAGCAGTATCATGGATGAATAGAATATATCCACAAACGAAGCTTTGTGGAAATCTGCAAGTGAAAGGGCATGACTGGAATAAGATCAACAGAATTAAATGCTGCTGAAATATCAGAGAACAGAAAAAAGTAGCAATAATGATGGATGGCATTATCAAGTTCACAACAGAGGGAAATGAGTAAGCATTCAGCTGAGCATCATTTGGTTTAAAAAATACAACTGGTGTAGACAAAGAAGTTTCTTGGAGAGCAGTTTGCCATTATATACATAATTACTTACAGTTAATTTGAGGGTGAAAGATATTGCTTGAGAAGGAGACTTTTAACAGGGATGAGGAGAAAGATGAGAAGAAGTGGACTGCGGATCTAAGGGGCAAGGATAGAAGGACTGATATGTTAAAGAGAGCATGGCAGGTGCAGTGCGGCTGAGGCCTTGTGATGTCATGGTAAGAAAAAATATGACAAAGGCATGCAGAATAGGTGCACTGGTGCAGTGTCAAATGTGGTGGGATTGTTGTTGTTGTCATGCAGATCAGAGAAGTGACCAGTACGCAACATGAAAGATGGTAAAACAGCATAAGTTGAACAGGATAAGTATCATTCACCAACACGATGTCATGTCAGACGATTTTTAGGGACTGTACATTGGGTGCAGCTAATATGGTTGCAAGTTAGGATGCAAGTGGAAGAAAGGATGCTTCATATTAGCAAACATTATGCAATAGAGTTGCAAGACAGTGCACAAATACTCTGGAACAGACTCAACAAAAGCAACAGAAATCCATGGTGAGATAATCAGGTGTATCATCAATAAATCTGTCCTTTTTTACACAAGAGAAGCCATCAATAGTAGCATCCTTCTAGCCAGAGATGCTGCATGTGTAAAGCCTCGCATTTGCTGGGGCTAACCTGGGAACATCTCAGGGTAAGGATTTTGTAAATAACTATGCACGCATTCTGAATTATTTTATTGATCAAGTAATGCATTCAACATTAGCTTCCACAGAAATTCATGGTAACGAACTCTTTAGCACAGCAGAAAGACACATGATCAGCGTAGCATAAAAATGCGACAGCAAGCAGCCCCGCTCTAATGCTCTCTGGTTACCATCATCAAAGATGCACACAGCATGGCACACCTGTCTTGCAAATAACAAGAAATACACCTGAGTCTGAGAGTCAGTAGTGCTGCTGGGATGATTCTCACCTGGTCTTCACCTTATGTAAAAATCCTCTTCAGTGCAGCACTGCAGCATGTACAAACTCTATCAATGTCTACCAGCAGAGCTATTGTATCACGAAGGCCAATGCATGATGCTAATATTGGTAACATCACTCGTAAGCAAAAACAAAATAAAAAAAGAAGCAACCTTGCTGCACACTCAGCCATTCTGACTGACTCCTTCTTAGCCTATCCCTCTCATTCTCAATCACACTGTGCCACATTTTCTACTAATAAATCGGCCAGTTCTTTTGCAAGTACAATACATGTCCATAAAATTCTCGTCAGTTTAAGTTACAAGCACATTAAACATTACATCATCACTGACAATAAGAAGACTATGACTCAGCATAAAAGTTGGCCATTCTGCAGTTGGATCAGAAACAGTTGGGTGAAGAATTGGAATTCCAATATAAGAACAGCAATGGCATTAGTAAAGCATGCGTCCAAAATTAAACTTCCAATACATTAACATTTGGAAAGTAACACGGATGCCCTGATGATTCAGCTCAGCAGAAATTGAAAAGTTAGTAAACACTACTTCCCATAAATCCTCATCAAACGTCAGCGTCGTCGTATTACGGTACATTGGACAGCTCAACGATACAAAATACTTATTTATCCAATATAGGCAATTCGTGTATAAATCATGCCACTTGAATGAGCGGCGCTTCAAAGCGCTTTC
The DNA here is from genome assembly GCA_945859605.1 of Lumbricus rubellus. Taxonomy (NCBI): domain Eukaryota; kingdom Metazoa; phylum Annelida; class Clitellata; order Crassiclitellata; family Lumbricidae; genus Lumbricus; species Lumbricus rubellus. The sequence continues at coordinate 28,721,110 of OX243813.1, read as the reverse complement.
GAATCAACGCAAACAGGAAATGAAAAGACAAAATAAAACACGTGCTAGGCTGTTCTGCGAACGAGTCCAAGTGCTACAGAAGAAGCATCATCATGCAAAGCCTACTACTGCTGACAGTGCTATCCCATGAAATTCCAGAGATTTCCCCAGCCCTTAATCACATCCCTAGCAGGGCTTAAAGTGTGGCAGGACGGTCATGGATGGCGTCCTGGCACTTATTTTCAACTCTATTTGCCGTCCTGCCACTTATTTGGCCAGCACACCTGAAAATTTAAGGGGCGTCCTGGCACTTCTTTTGGAAAGGTAAGGGGCGTCCAGGCACTTCTTTTGGAAAGGTAAGAGGCATCCAGGCACTTCTTTTTTACACTTTTAGCACTGATCCCTAGTACTGATGGAAAGAAAAGCACACAGAGTTTATTTACCCTGAAAGAACAATGAACATGTCAAGGCGATTCCACGTTTCCATGAGGTACGCCTTCTTTCCGATCAGACCCATCGCCATGACCTTGACGACGAGTTCCGCCGCGAAGAACGCAAAGATGAAGTGGTCGAATCCTTCGAGTACTTGACATCGAGTCGTGTCGCAGATGACGTCGATGCATGGCTCGTACATGCCAAGCGTGACGCAGTTGAGAATGATGACGGCCATGCTGATGCGCTCAAACCATGTGCGAAAAACGAGTTAAGGAAATATGACACATTGTGGGATGTGGTGATAAGAGTGGGTATGTTCGTTGCCTTGCAGCTGGAGGGTTGCAGGTTTGAATTCACCTGAAGTCGCCGTGCAGGGACCTTGGGCAAGTCCTTCACTTGCAATTGCTCAGCTAAGTTAGGACCCTAATATAAATTTAAAGCTCACAGAATCGTCTAATTGCTGATATATTAAAAAATAATCTGCTCACTGTGTTCAGCTTATATTAATTCTTTAAGAATGAGATGCTTCGATATCAATCAATAAATCAATAAATCACGCAATCAAGCAAGCAATCACATAAATTCATACATAGATGTAAAAAACGATGGAAACGGAATAAAAAACGAAAAAAACGTCGTTTTATTCGAAAAATAAAAAACGGAAAAAAACGACCAAAAAACCGAAACGGAAAATAATTTGACTTTTTACAGCTTAAACTGCGTTTTAGACATAAAACCCTTGTTTACTTTCTACATGAATCTCTTAAATGATGACGTTAAACAATTAAATAATGACATCAGTTATCTGAAACCTTGAGATTGGCCTGAAAAACGTAAGGAATATCAGGAAAAAATAAAATTAAGGAAAATAATAAGAGACAAAGACTAAATAATTGGCGTTAAGTAAAAAATAAAAAACGGAATAAAACGATGGGAAAAATAAAAAACGAAAAAACCCACGTTTTTTGGGAGCGAATAAAAAACGAAAGAAACGTTTTAAACAACTATGAATTCATATATCGTCACTTCAAGATCTCTAATCGGAAGCGCTCCCAACCCATGCGTGATCAAAATGAAAATGTTAAAAAGTTAGCTAACAGTCGTCATTAAAGGGTTAAAAGCATTTATGCATAAATGACTGAAGCAACCAGAGCTCGATTTTTCCATCTAAAGTTCTAGCTGTTGCTGCACATCCACAACATTACATTGACGCAAAGCAATCGGAAGCAGAGTCAATAAATTGAGCATGTATGGGTTAATCTGCATATGCCGAGACATATCACTTCTGTGGCCTAGACCATAGACAAGTCTACGCCTAGACTGCCAAATGTTCAACTGATTGCCAACGTAAAAATATCGAGTTTCATCGTAACATAATGCCTTGCATTCTTGCTTTTTTTAAAGATCCGCCTCACCATCGAATTGTATTTTCAGCACTTTCATATTAAAAAAATAACAGCTCTGCCGCTAAATGGAGCTACTCGTTCTTTTTACTGCCATTGTTTTGGTCGGTAAATAAAGCGTCTGCTTGCACGGCTTTACTTTTCCCACTTTGCTTGTTCTTATTGCTCGTCAACATAGAGAGGAGGGAGGGGTATGTTGTCGACAATAAGTGTCAAGCGCAAGTCATGTTCGAGGCAGTAGTGTTATGCAGCACGCATGCATGTTACATTGCCAGCCCTCGTAGCAATAAAAAGTTTTTGTTCTGCCCTTGATACAACACTCTTGCACGTTCGTGTTCTTGTTCATAATGACTAATAAGATGCAATAAGATGCATCGAACCACTGAAAGCAGTGCGGGGTTTAACTTGAAACCCTCCCACGTAATGCCTGGTAATTAACTGGAGGTGTTGAGAAATGAATTGTGAAAGCGTACAGCCCTACCAAACGTCTGACAATTAAATCCGTGTACATGGTCAGCAAATCATCTGCAACTCATCGTTTATGTTAAGGAGGAGAAAATGAAAACAACATGCTGCAACACGCTACACTTCCTGTTGTCCTAGATTTCCTCCTCCCCCCCCCTCCCAACAGTTTTCAGCCAAAAAACCATGCCATTCTGCATCGTTTTTCAACTATTCAAGTCAGCAAAGCTCTCAGTCTGCCATCTGGCCTCTTCTACTTCTTAAGGGTCTATTCCCTGCAGTCTATAGAGCTCTGCTAGCTATGGTCTATCCTAGCTATGGTCTATCCTAGCTATGGTCTCTCCTAGCTATGGTCTCTCCTAGCTATGGTCTCTCCTAGCTATGGTCTCTCCTAACTATGGTCTCTACTAGCTATGGTCTCTCCTAACTATGGTCCTCCTAACTATGGTCCTCCTAGCTATGGTCTCTCCTAACTATGGTCCTCCTAACTATGGTCTCTCCTAACCATGGTCCTCCAAGCTATGGTCTCTCCTAACCATGGTCCTCCTAACTATGGTCTCTCCTAACCATGGTCTCTCCTAACCATGGTCCTCCTAGCTATGGTCTCTCCTAACTATGGTCCTCCTAACTATGGTCTCTCCTAACCATGGTCCTCCTAACTATGGTCTCTCCTAACTATGGTCTCTCCTAACTATGGTCTCTTCTAGCTATGGTCTCTCCTAGCTATGGTCTCTCCTAGCTATGGTCCTCCTTCACATTCTAGGCTGTTCAGTTCTTATGTTGTGCAGAAGAAGCACAAAATGCTTTCTCCGATTATTCTGGAAACTGTCGTCCCCCATATATACATATAACATATAATTTCATATACAGATGAACATATTTATGGACCTTTGAAGTGGTGGCTTTGCCAGTGCTCACAGTATGTAGTTTAGCAGCATATAGAATGTGGTCAGCGCGAAATGGATAACGTTGATGAAATACCAGGCCATCTGGAAGAGGTGAGCTGGAAATCTCTAGCAAGTCAGAATATGGATACGAAATGGAGTTGTGCAGAAACCCTGGGACCACACATCAGATGAGTGTTTACATAGGCACATAAACAAGTGTGCTACTTTACATCATGCATACATACATGCCATATCCATGCCTATTACTGTCTTTATGAGACATGATGGTGAGGGATACGTTCGAAGGCTGCAGGATTGAATCCACCTCAAGCAGATGCATAGGGAACCTGATTGAGCAAGTCCTTCACTTGCAATTGCTCATGGACTTTGGAGTGAAACTCAGCTTCAGTGTCTGCACTGTAGTTGGGAGCGCCACTGAGTAGCAATCTTGAGGGGTTGCTAAGACAAGTGGAAAAATCAAAGATATCTATGACATTATTTGTAGCTATGGATGCACTGGGAATGCTTTGCTGAGGAACAGGTCTAACACTCTGTTGAAACTGAATAGGTTCCCAGTTTCTTTCAGTATACTCTCGTCATTAAAGGGTTAAAAAATGCTGTCGTTATCTGGATACATACATACATACAAATCATATAACAGTATAGCATACTCAAATATAGTTCTGTACTAACACAGATAAGCTCTGTGTTCACATCACATGAAGCTTATCGTATGTGTGCCACATTCGCTATCTTGGATCAATTTTCTTGCAGAAAAACTTGTACCGGGTACATCTTCCAGCGAATGAAAAACGCTCGGAAGTTTGCTGAAAGCTATCCTAGTTTTTCCAAACAGTAATAAATTCCTGTGCATTGCAAAGCAATGGATATCACCACATCACTGCCGAAGCAGTTAGCTGGTCGAAGTCCCTCATAAAAGAAACATCAACAGCATATATCTGGAGACCATTATGACCACAAGCATATCGAAATGCCTTCTGACAGATAGCAGTTCATTAAACAAACAGAAATTCTCTTAACACGTTGATCGCCTACACACCATGTTAAATGACTGATGTTGGTACGAGATAACTCGTACTGGGTAGGCGACGTGCTAAGAGTGGGTCTTATAAGTTTCCGCAAAATACAAATTTTACGAGCACCAAAATCAATCAGAAAGTAATTTACGAGCCGATTGGAGAGACTAATTTTCACCTAATTTCTGTCAAACTAACTCTCCTCCTCGGATCAATGAGAATGAGATAAGCCACTGCGGCTGCTGCTGCGATGATGTTGCTGATTAAAGACCTCGAGCTCGACAATTCAATTACGCCGGCAATACGTCTTACGCAAAACCTGCGGATGTCCAAACAATTCAATAAGCGCTGTCCTTCCAAACGTTGGCTACCATGAAGGAATGCTTAAGACTGGTGAAGGTGGAGTACAGAGCTGGTGGGTGGTGGGGGGGGGGAGTGGTGGACAAAAGCGGACTGACTGGAAAGTAGCCGGGGACCATTTACGGCTGCAGGGGATCATTTATTCTTACATAAGATTGCCGATGGCTGAAACGGAGACAAGAACGATGATTTGCTACTAAATGTTCCTGGAAATGATGATGAACAGAAAAGGCTCTTTTAACATACATGTCCGTTTGCTGATTTATTACATTCCTTTAAATATTATATCTCAATGCGTGCCTTCGTTTTGGATATAGCCCAGATGTAAGTAAGTCATGCAATCAGAGTGGAAGTGTGTAGAAGGAGGAGAGGAAAGACTAGTCTTATTCTGGTTCATCATGATAATAGTCCATCATCAGATCTCATTGAGGGGGTGGGGGGAGCTGACCCAATATTATGAAACAAGCGCTGGTTGAATACTGAAGTCATTTATTCAAAATACCAAATGAAAGCTTCATTCGGCTGCACAAAGTTTGCTCCTAGCACCTTTAGTAGAAGAATTTTAGCTGAAAAATCATCAATCGACTCAACAAATTATCACTACGTAAAGACTTGGCAGAGTTGTTAAGTACACCCCAGTGATGAAAATACCAAAAGTCCCCATAAATCCGAGCTGTGCTCGAGCCGCCATCTTGGAAAATGGCGGCCTAAATTCAGTTTTGTGCCAATAACTCCAGAACCGTCACAGCTACAAAGAAATATAAAAGAGCAAAAATGATCCTCATTACAAGGCAAAGAAGTTTGGTGTACAACATTTGTTTCTAGGATCAAAAATAAAAATGTTACGGCTAGGATTAGGTTGATCTTCAATCATCATTCGCAGCACAGTATTTCCATATATTCTTCCGGCCATAAAACTTTGTATGTCGCATTGATATACATAATGATGACTACTTTATCATATGTAACATTTTTATTTGTAATCCTAGAAACAAATGTTATACACCAAACTTGATTGCCTTTAAACGAGGATCATTTTTGTCATTGTATATTTCTTAGTAGCAGCGACGGTTCTTGAGTTATTACCAAAAATTAGAAAATAGGCCGCCATTTTCCAAGATGGCGGCTCGAGCACAGCTCGGATTTATGGGGACTTTTGGTATTTTCATCACTGGGGTGTACTTAACAACTCTGCCAAGTCTCTACGTAAAAATAATTTGTTGAGTCGATTTTCCTAAAATTCTTCCACTACTTTTGCTCGTATCTCCACAATGCAGAAGTTCCGTGTCTTTTTGGAGGTAGGACTCTCGACCTTGAATGGCCTACCCTTGACGCCCCACTCCTCTTTCTTGAACTTTTTCTCAGGCATTCCTCTCTCATCTTAAGACAATTTTATTTGGCCATGCTGGGTTGGGAGCGCTTCCGAGTACTTCCCTTGAAGAGGCGCTATACAAATGCACTTAATGAAATGAAATGAAATCAATCGCTTGTTTATCTCTACAATCTTGTGTTCACTGTGATTGATGTAACTGGTTCTGGATGCCCCCTCCTTCAAGCATTTGTTCTCGTTGTCCATTCTTATTCACCAGTAAGAGGTCACGTGTCTACAGTGTTCTATGCCACATGACATGACCATCCGAATACCCCGCCTCTGAGTAGATATCTTGAAGAGGCGCTATATAAATTTTCAGAATGAATGAATGAATGGATGACATTTTATTGATTCACCGACCATTTCTGTAAGTGCTGCTTAGGTATCTGAAAAACTGACGAATTGCACCAGTTAGTCAAAAGCATAATGGATAAGATTAAGATAAGAAGCACAGGAAGCTGAGAGTCCTTCAGACATTAGTCACATTCCTTTGCCTTTCTTGTCTTGTCTCTCTGTCTCCCTGGATTGCTCCCTTTCTCTCTGTACGTGTGTCATTCTGTATAATTATTGTGCCGTCCTGCTCTTATTCATGCTGGCCCTCTGTCGTGTGATGCTTCCTCATCTACCTTTAATTAGTTATTGATCATTGGCACAAAAGACTCAAAATGGAAACAGAAATCCTAGTACAGTAATTAAATAATGTGACTTCTCGTCATTAAGTCACACATTTGAATTCAAACAAGAACAGCAAGAATTTGACAATTCAATGTCTTGGCAAAAATTAGGATGGAAAGGTAGTGCCGTAGATTTGATCTTTCTTTCATATCAGCGGGAAGGTATAGAGGCCCTGAGGGGACACTTTGAAACACGAAAGTCTACTGAGTGAAGTTGGTAATAAATGTGCGTCTACCTTGTGTTATCTTTCACATATGTACTTCTCTGAATCCAGCCTACTCGATCTTTTGCCTTCCCAACGTAGTTATCAAGAGGATGGCGCATTTTTTTTTACAATATCAACATTTATGTTATTCAGATGAAGATGGTATTCAATCAAAGAAACCAGAACAATGGCAGCTAAGTGGCTGGGCATACATGTATGCATACAAGCAGGTGTTCATACAAGCATGCATACATAGAAAAGTCTGTGTGGGGATGGGGGTGACCAATAAGGCACTTCGTAGAATGTTCAAAGTGAAACCTCAAAAGTCCTGAGAATAAAAGATCCTTGCATAAATACCACTTACAGTACGAAAGTATGTAAAGAGCAAAAGGATTTGATCAAGTAAGTTCTATAATCAAAGAAGAAACCACAAGGTTGAATCATCCGGCACATAGTTTCTTCCACATTTAAGATGGAAAATAACATAGGGCAAAATCATTTAATAAGCCAGTGGTAAAAGATGAGCTTTGTAATCAGGAGTATCACAATTAGCTGATCGTTTAGAAGAATAGAAGGAACTCCTCAAAATGAATGATTGATTCAATGAATTGATGAAATTCAGAGTCTTTATTGAAACACATAACATGGCTGCATCAGTGATATGAAGTGAAAGTGCGATAAATGACACTTGTAGAGTCAGAGGAATATACATGTTGATTGTACATTCTCATATTTGTCTCATTTAATGTGCACTGAACTAGTGCACTTTACGAGGAAGTAACTATAGGCTATTCTTCAATATAACCAGATGCCAAACAGCACTCTGGTGAACAGGTATAACCAAATAAAATTCATAAAAGTCATCAAAGACTAAACAAACCAATTATTATGTAAACACCAAACAATACTCTTGCAATAAATGTTTTGGGCATTTCATTGTTTGTTCTTGGTCCAGTACCAGTGCCAGTACCGGGTCATGGCGTCTGGGGCGTAGGCTAGAACCCAGTTGCTTCATTGAGGAAGTGACTCATGGATGTGGCTTGGTATATGATACAAATAGGTATCATCAGTATTATGCACTATTACTATGGACTGACAGTGATTTATGTATAAATACGATTATACGAGAATGAACGTTCAACTTTGTATATTCCTCACCTGGCATAAGGATAAGAAGGATTCAGGTTCGATACATACTAGACGCTGTATAAGTACTTGAATGAATGACTGAATATCATGCAATTTTACCGTGTACTTGTCACTTTGAATTCTTCGTCTTTACGTTCTCTGCCAAGTGGCAGGTCCAAACGTCCAATGTTTCCACTTTTCACGTTGTTGTGCCATGTCCTTCAGTTCTCTGTATCCTTCCATCATCCCGTCCAGCAGTTTTTGTCTAGGCCTTCCTCTGCACCTCTTTCCCTCCAATCTTCCTTCAATTATTTTTTTTATTTATTTTTTATTTATTTATTTTATTTTTTTTAATTTGAATTAATAAATGATTATTATTTTTATCATCATCATCATCATCATCATCATCATTATTATTACTATTAGTGTCATCTCCCAATATTAGTCATTATTCTTCATTATTCTTAATTTTTTACAGGTTTCCACCTTCCACATTCATCTTTCTCCTCCTCTTCCTCCTCCCGTTCATCCTTGTTATCGACATCCACCTGCTCCAACTCCATCCATTCCACGCTAACCATTGCTCACCATTCCTCCTCCCCACCTCCTCCTCTTCCTCCCCCTCCTCCTTTCAGCTGAGTAAAAAAAACACCTTCCAGTATTTCTTCTTATCTCGTTGCTTATCATCTCCACTTCACTCCGTCCAATCTAAAATTCATCTTTCACTCAACCAACAAAGACTAATATGTCTACAGTTCTTCACCATCAGCAATATTATCATGCGCTATTAGATTTAATAATGATAAATAGAAAGGTCTACAATAAAAAAACAGCTGAAATTCTTACTTTTTACATTACCACTGAATATCAATGCGCTATTTGTAAACATGTAATTCATTCATTCATTCATTCAAAGCATTTATATAGCGCCCCCTTCAAGGAACTACTCAGAGGCGCTCAATAATTATTCCTATTCGTAAGAATTATTTCTCTATGACTGAACGATACATAACCTGGTCGAACAGCCTTGGGACACGTACAAGAGGTGGCGCCACTGTGATCGGCTAGACTTCGGCAAGATCCGCAGTTAGTCGTATAAAACTGTAATCGAGAAAATGCATTGGCCAGTACTCGGGATAAGATGGAGGAGGGTTGATAGCAGGTTGATATAAAGTATAAGAGCGGATGATAGTCATGTTCGAAGGCCGGCTCGGAAAGTCTAACAAATTATCGCTCGGGGCTCGACAGTACAAAGCACAGAAGATTTGCCGCAAAATTTACGACACATCAAATGCGCACGACTACAGCAACGAAACAACAACTCCAAAGTTATTGCACAGATTCTCAATTTCATATGACAGCATTTGTTTCAATACACTTCCGAATGAAAGCATATACGTGCAAATGTTATCATAAAACCGCAGCTTATCACCAGCTATAGGAACAGAAATTTTTTAAACCAAGTACAATATTGCAGTGAATCGTTGATTATGAGATTGATCAACGAAATACTCCTGTAAACAGCATATACTGCATAAATAATACAAGAGACTTACCAACAGTGGAGAAGCAAAAGAAAACTCCACAATAACCTATTTGTATGCTGATGATGATGCTGTGAAAAGAACCAACGTGAAGCAAAAATACAAACACCACCCAGAAGGCCACCTAACAGGATTGCAAAAGCTTTAAGCTGTTCAACCAACAGAAAGCATTTCTGTCATAATCCGAATGTAAATTCTAGGCATATTTATCGACATTTTTATGTGACCCTATATTAACCAAATATCATCAAATGCTTTGTTCATATGCTAGTCACCTTTTAGAACACCAGACCATCCATAGCACTGGTGTCTAAACCATCAAACAATGGTGCACCATATCCACACCATGAGCAGGCAATTTATATAGCACCTCCCCATGTAAACTCATAGAGATCTGCTCTAATCTAACTGTCATAAGAACAGAGAATTGAGACAGTTTCGAACAGACAGAAAAAGTTGCAGATTGCACAAAGAGAATTTAACTTTTTTACAATACATGTATCTAAGTTTTTAGAGTCATCCACATGGTCATTGATGATGTAGAGCACCAAAAGAAAGAAAAAAGTCAAATGTGACTTTGGAGAAGCAACAAGTTTTGCACAAGTTAGTGTAATTGCTCAAATGTAATAATTAAGTACTGATGGATACTGACAGTGACGTACCTATGCTGCATTTGTCTTCTATGGCATGTAGTCCTAGAAATAGCCGAGTGAAATCAAGGTCATCGAATGCACTCAAGGACTTCCATAGTTCTGAAAAGGATTTGCCTATCAAGATGTTCCTCTAAAATATAACGAAGCTGCCCAACCAGATCATTAACTGTTTGTAGCCTATTGGAGATAACCACAATAGAGAAACTAGGATATCAATATATAAACCTATTAACAATAATATAGATCACCTTTGCATATGTTGTGCTGTGACAGGTAAGTTAAAAAGAAAAGAATAGAATCATGCTTACTTGCTTAGTTCGTTTAGATTACTTTTACCCAAGTGCACAATTAATTATAGTAGTTAGCAAATTGGAGAGCTTAATTGAGAAGTAACACTGTAACATCATTAATAGTCTCTGTTTTATTATTACTACAAACAAACATGAATGCAGCAGAACTACAAGCAATAGTATAAACGAATGATAACAGGAGCCGAATTTAACTGTTTGGCAGCAGTTATCACAGCATCTGCCATTTGATCTTTGACTTGTGTACAAAATTAATATAAAATAAATGAATAGATAAATTCAAAATAAAATTGTCTATTTCAAGCCAAACCCTCCCCTCTTCCAACATGTCACAACATGCTGATGAGCATAAACTGACTACATCAACATGAATTTTACATTAATCAATCGTAAATATTCTAGAAAAAAAGAAGGTCAAAATCGCAACTGAAGTACCGTAATCAGTTCTGTAACGTAATCATGGTGTTATAATTATGCTGGCAACTAATGGATTCCAAAAGATGGTACCAGGAAATGCATCTGGTCATAAACAGTGGACAGTGCTAGAGCTGTCAAAACCTGAAGACGATCAAAGCAAAGTAGGGAAAGAAGAAATTCCAATGGACAACTGTCTGTGCGGAAGTCAAAGATATAAAACACTTCAGACAACACTCATAAAAATACCAAGCATAGCTGCTGGTAAGGTGAGATTCAGACACGATTAGATATCCCATGGCGAGGAAGGTAGGGTATCCCATGGCAAGGAAGGTAGGGTATCCCAAGGCGAGGAAGGTAGGGTAGGCCTATCCCATGGCGAGAAAGGTAGGGTATCCCATGGCGAGAAAGGTAGGGTACCCCATGGCAAGGAAGGTAGGGTATGCCATGGCAAGGAAGGTAGGGTATGCCATGGCAAGGAAGGTAGGGTATGCCATGGCAAAGAATGTAGGGTATGCCATGGCAAGGCAAGGCATAAACAAAATGATACAGTTTCAGCTTCATTTCTCTTTAGCTCAGAATGCGCTTGTTCCTGTGAAGGAATGCGATAGGTAATGTGCTGGTAAAAACGTTTATCACTTTGGGGTCAATGTAACGGATGCAAGTTGTCAGACTTAACTCACTGCTAGTCAAAGGATCTCACTTTATTTATGAAGTACTTACAAGTCTTACACTGCATCACATGAAAATTAAAACAAACAAGAATTGAATTATTGCCTTATTGAGTTTCACACCGCTCTCCGCTGTAGGTGGTGTGCCAGTTTAAAAATTATTATCACCTGTTGGATATTTGGAGCGTCAGAAGATGGCTGACATTAGGTGGTGGTGAAACTAAAGCACAGCTGTTATGCAACAAGAAGTCTGAGCCAGACCAGATCAATAATTACATAAGCACAAACTGATGTGTATCTTTATAGATCACAGTTCAAGTAGAAACATTTACCTCACTGGATCGATGGTATTGATAAGAGTAAAAACATGCATCTTATCTAATCTATTCTGACACTATCCAAAATGCTGACATCTAACACATTTTATTTATGTCTCGCATTTGCTATAGCTACCTTCAAGCTCTTTACTCAGAGGCGCTCCCGACTACAGCACGGATACTGTATCGAAGTTTCACGCCAAAGCGCATGAGCAACTGCAGTGAAAGACTTGCTCAAGATCCCTATGCAGCGGCTTGAGGTGGAAGCGAACCTTGAACCCTCCGGCTCCAAGGCACCGAACCCCACCAGTGCACCACTGCGCCCTACATGTGGTTATTATCGATGGGTGTCTCAAATCGCTCTATCTGTTCAAAGTCTTGGAATTTACGACGTCTAGAACTGCGAGCCACAGATCTACCAGAAAGACAATGGCAATTGTTACTGAGCACTACCTTTTGGCTTAAAGTTGCACTTCAGTGAACCCATACCATATGGTAGGTAAGCATGCACCTGATCTCTGACGGCTGTTTGCAAACAATAAATGAGGACTCGATCTCTACTAAACATGACATCAATTGACGGGATAAACGCACGGCTACTGGAATGAACTCACGAAGAAATGACTTAACGAGAGAGCAAAGCACTGCGAAAGTGTTAGCCGATGGCGGAAACAAACTACGTCTGGTGATTATGATCATAAACGTACATGTACATGGAGTAGATCGATCGTAATGTGATCAAAATGCTGGGCTTCAGAAGACCCACCCAAACAGCATACCCAAACAGCAGGCCCATCCAGCAGACCAACCCAGTATTAGACCAACCCAGTGGACCTCCACAGCTGACCGACCAACCGGCCGCAACACACTGAAGCACGAGTAGCATAGGAAAGGAATCTCACAACAATCCGTATGATGTCCAGAATCAAGTGAGAAATTAGTTCATCCTGAAACCAAATTCTCCTGAGCACTTGCAGTGAACAACATCGTTTGCTATCGTTGTCATCAACATCAACATCAACATCATCATCGTCGTTGCCGCCGCAAACGCCCCCTCTACCACCAACACCACCACCCCCACCACCACCACCACCACCATAATCATTATTAATAATCCACATTAATCATAATAGTATCTGTAATAATCGAATGCTAGCAATTGCAAACAAAGATGGATTTGTACACAATGGTGATGTAGTAACATTTTTTGAAGTGAAAAATTGCATAGATGGTACATGTACTTGTCAAATTTAGTTAGCATTGGAATGATTGGATGGCACATCATGGGTGCTCGAACCCATACGTCTATTGCTGGTTCTATAACAACACGAGGTAGGGATGCAGAGAATCTGAACCAGCATCACCAAATTAAATACCCAGCACTGGCGCTATGTGGCTGCTGACATCACTGCTGACATCATCACTTGGCACCATCTTCCGCATCTGTTTTACTTCACTCCAGGTTTCTTATTTCACCTTCCTTCATTCCTGACTCCAGCTTTCCTATTTCACCTTCTTCCTTCATACCTGACTCATATTTCCTCTCCAATCCATATTACATTCTCCTCAGAGTCTTCTGTTTCCTTCCATCATCCTCTTCCAAGTTCTTTTCCGTTCTGTTAGAATCAGACAAGGCGCCAATGCCACTCCCGCAAAATACAAGATGATTCACGACTGTGTTGGCTGCCAATTCTTCCAGACAGAGTTCAACGGAAGAGAACGAGGAAGGGAAAAAAAGACGGAACATCAGCCGTCCGTCCATCGCTCAGCTGCCAACCGTCCAATTAATCTGCTGCAAATATGACTTATGACAAAAAAACGCCAAGCTCCATTCATAACAACAAGAGTCACAACAAAGAATACCTATTAGCCATAAAATAGCGTGTCGAAACGGATAAACTGATCATCAGACACACTCTCGTGTACAGAAATACACAAATACACACATAATACACACGTAATATTCACATAATATTCACATAATATTCACATAAGTAGGAGGATAAGTAGACAAACGCCACCTTCAGCTTCTGTTAAAATCTGCAATTGCTGGGACCATTATAAATCTGAGAAACCTCTGTGAAGTTGCATTTGCACGTAATGTAATGAAATGTAAATTGTGAGAATTTCTCAGCATTCGCAAAAGCAACATCAGCTTATTCACCGGTGCTACTTCTACTATGATGACCAAATATCAGAAACGTCATACTGTCTCAGAGCACCTTGCCTGTCAGCTTCGAGGTTTGACCCACAGACTTTGACCTGGCACCAAAACCCAACAAACAACTTGATCTGATATATCATCAATGAGAAAGCTGGTCTCTCTGAGGAGACTTAAATTCTCTTGCATTGAGAGCAGCCAAACTTATATTTACATTTTTTATAATCATCATCTCCAGCCCTACTGCACTCTGCCTCTTAAACTCCTTCTGAAGGAATTTTATGGATGAATTTTACTGGCTACAACAGAGGTGACAAAAGGTCTTTATTTCAACACTTGGCTCAGTTTCTAGGAAGGCATTAAATCCATACCACATGCACAGCATTACTCATGAGTATGGATAGATCTGTATAAGAATAATTTATTTTTCCATGCAAACCCATACAACCCATGTGCCCAAGATTTATTCACCTTACAGTACCAAAAAACATTTTGACCGTGGCAGACCTGAGTGCCCTTGGAACAGTGCCATAATGTAATTATGTGAGGTACAACAAGAGAGCAGAAACGAGGCATTTGTTGTAGACCTAGAAAGCAGCAGCAGCTCATGTTTGTACTATCTTCAAAATGGGAATGTGGGATAAAATGGAGGCACGGTGTCACAGCAGACACAGAGCACCTCAAGCGCTTCAAATTAAATGAATGGAATCTGCGAATACTCATAACTGTTGCTGATGCCAATGCCGCCTAAAGCTAGTAACGACTAAGAAAGGGAAATAAGCCTCCAGTGGTCTAGAAGGTTAATCACCTCCTCTAGTACGGTTTATCAGGTCTGCTAAGTGGTGCAGGGTAAGACCCAAGATCAGCCGCAGATATGACGGATTGCCTTGTGGCCTTCCGCCACTAAATCCACGCACAATCAGGAATCAACGAGGAAATTCTTCTGCTGATGAACTATCATTCTGAACATTCCGAGTTCTTACATTCTTGTTACGCAATCTACGTGCTTCAGCCAAAAGATCAGAATATGATTCCGCTAAGTCAAACTGGGCTGCTTCCTCCAGTCCCTTCTCCCCCCCCCCCCCATTCTCCCATTTTGACTTGAGACTGAACAAGTTTGTGCACTTGATTGCATAAAGAGCTGGTGAATACTTTTTTGTGGTGCCGAGAAATTTTGCAGGATAAACATGACAGGATTAGAAGCTTTGCCTCAGAGGCCGAACAATTTACAACAAGGTCTAGAAGTGGAGCAATCACATTAACTCACCTGACATGCATTGCAGGGTTTATTCCCCTGCGGCTAAGCACTGGAGATGCAAGACAATGGAGAAAAAAGTCACCATGCCTTGCTGCACGCTGCATAAAATCTGTGCAAGATCAAAGCAAACAGGCGGAAGAGGAGGCTGGTCCCAATAAGAAAAACCGGCATTGTTAGTCCGAATACGAAGAAGACCCGCTGTGTTAATAACCTTTTATTATCCAGGATGAGAAAACCCCTGCAGACGGTTAATCTAAAGCTAATAATCTGCGCCACCAACAGTGGACTGAGCAGCGCCTAAGGACATAAGGACCTTATGTATGCCTACATAAAGATCTTATGGCTGCAAACCTTTAATGTTGACCAACTCTGTATGCCGATAATAAAAAAATTATCCAGAATCTACCAAACACAGCATTTATAAATGTCAGTCAAGTTTCCAGAATACTCATTGAAAGCAACAGAGTGATCATCACCTGCCCAAGACAAGAACTTTGTTACACAATTAATATTTAAGTCATAAACTCTTATTCAATTTGGTTTTTCACAGTCCTGAATGTCATGATGAGTCACACTTTCCTAGAAATGTAAATTGTATTCTATCTACCTAATCTGATCTTATCACAGTGAGTCAGTTGAGACTGAATCCATTCCAACAACGCAAAAAATCTTTTAATAAAATTCTGGAAAACGAGACTTTAGCACGAGGCTCTGACTGAATTGTTGCATTTCCACTTGGCAAATATACCACCCACATGGTAATTACACCACCCACATGGTAAAGCAGCATCTGACTAGATCCAATTCAACTCTTCAGATGAAGCAACCTTTCTATTTATGCATTGAGTGACTCTGGCTGGAAATCAAAACCTTGACTATCTAATAGCATGATATAAAAATGTGATGCAAAACTTCATCTTTAAACAAAATCAGCCATTATAAGCCATCATAAAGAAGTCTAAGGCAATGGTAAATGAATAGCAAATTTCTTAATAACAAGCACCAAGCATAGGCTAGCTTTCAACATTGTTTCAATGTTAAAAGAAAATAAATAAATGTGGGGTACTTTAAGGTACTATACTAATTGTCTAGATATGAAACCGATAACTGATCTGGTCATTAAATTGACCCAGCAATCATATTTTGCAGAACTTATTTGATATATCACCAGTTTACAATTAAGCTGATCTGCCTGATTATATCACCGATGAGGTGCAGATTGAATTCATCAAATTACATTTCTTTTACCCATCTACCGCATTAGCATAATATTTATTTAAAACCAGGAATACCGAGCTGCAACTGATGCACAACTCTGTGCTCTATGCAAACACCTTCAAAGAATTCACCAAAATAATGCAGAACATGGCGGCCAGCAGACCAGCATGCACCAAATCTGCCGATGGAATCTCCAAATCAGACTACACCAGCGGTTCCCAACCTGTGGCCCGCGGGCCAAAAGTGGCCCGCGAGGCCTCGCAAAATGGCCCGCCAGGCCTCAACAATGGCACTCATCTCTCAAAGAATTAAAAAAATATATGAAAAATTGACAATTTGGACAGCATAGAACATATAATTATTTTCTATTACAAATTATTTTATGTTGGAGTCTATAGGCCTAAACATCAAACATTCTACTTTGAATTAATTATAACAATTTTTATATGCTTTTAGTTAATTAAATTTTAGCACTGTGGCCCCCTAGATGCCCTAATATCCATTAACTACGAAAAAAGTGGCCCTCGCGTCTTCCAACTTAGAAAAAGTGGCCCTACAGTCAAAAAAGGTTGGGAACCACTGGACTACACCATTGCTTGATATTAATTTATCTGCATACTTCCACAACTGTAGTCCAAACCAATTTAATGCACAAATAGGAGATCTCATTATCAAGAGAAGCAGGATAGAATCACTCCACAGATATCCCTGCTATCATCTCTTAGCAAACAACGGCTAAAGAAGCCACACCTAGAAGTCAACATGTAAGTCAGTTAGCAACAGCATTTGCTCTTCAACAGATTCACAGACACAAATATATCCCTAACTGAAGTAATTAGAGTACAAATGAAATTGAATTTGACTTAGTACATGTCATGAGTTACGTTATGTTTGTCTTAGGCTCTACAGATAATCTCAGCATTATAAACGGAAACCCGTTTACTTTGTATGTCATTGCATAACCTAATTCTGGAACTGGAACAACACAGTTCCTGCACAAATCAATGCACATTGCTCCGAAGCAGCCAGATAAACCTCCAATCTGCATTCTGCTCATCAGCACTTCAAATTGACAAGTTCACGCATTTTTAAACTCTCGCCAAGTATGGCTTTCCATGCAGCTGATAAACAGCTTACTTTGGCTTTTCAAACTCTCATATCATTATTTTACTATATTGCATGTTATCATTATTATTATTAAATAAATTTGCTAAGCATGCAAGGTCAGAACGAAATGTGAGTTTAAGAAGCTGCCAGGAGAAGATGCGGTTAGATATCCATATGCTTGAAAGACAAGGAGAAATAGTGAGTTATTATGCAGTATTATGCAGCCTGGCACAAATAAGCTGATATGAACAACTGAATGTTAGGTCCACTTGCCAGCAATTTGACAGCTGCTTTAGATTATCATGCTCAGCCTCAAACATGGCAAAGCCAGGAAGAGCAAGCTGTTCTGGTTATTAGCAGTTGGAAGCATTTGAATAGTCTTAAGGCATTTGGCTATTGCCAATGGCAGACAAAGGGCTGTCCATAAATGACGTCACTCAATTTTGGACAATTTTCTGACTCCCCTCCTCCCTTTGTTACGTGTATGTCAACACAAAAGTCACATGATATCTAGTGTGGGACTGTCACAAATCTGTACCCCCTCCCCATGACATAATTTATGGACAGTTCCCCAGCTGGAAAAAGTTTAATACTTTAAAGACATTCTCGACCACTGCATTTGAACAATTAAAAATATCATTTAAGAATATCATGTTTAATAACTAACATTTGACATTGTATATATTACCATACATATTCTAAACACACCTGAAATACTGGCAGTAGCAGTGGAGATCAACAAAACTGACCGACACCAGCAGACACGCATATATGCCGTTGGAAGTGTTGAATGATTGTTAGGCAGACTAAACCACTTTACCCATGTTGCTAAATTACCTGCAAATGACCTTTCTGTTGTCACCTAATAACTCGTTTCCACTTGACAAGGAGGATGCAGCCCACACAACAAAAAATGCACTACATGTAGGTGCTCAATGCGGCCCACTAGTCGCAGTCTCTTCTATTCTAACCAACTCTTAAAAATTCCACACCCTTTCCCTTTACTTACTCTGACAAAATTCTAGCTCCTACCAGCCCCTAATTGTTTTACACAAGTAGTTTTGGTAAAAACCAAAGCTGACCTAAAAAATGGTGGTTATGGGTACAAATAGATATAGAGGTCAAAAGTCAACCAATGAGATTGATTCGGGATGACCCTTGACTTCTACATTTATTCGTAACCATAGCCCCATTTCTGAGATTAGCTTTGGTTCTACCAACACTTAGTCTACTTTCACACTTTCACAGAAATCCAGTTCCTTTCGCTGCTATTCTCGCATGATTACAATTCTTTCCATCACAGTTCACTGTCACAAAATTCAAATTCCTGTCATCATTTTTTTCATACTCTACTAAATTTCAGTTCATATTTTTTTCCGTCTCGTTTTTATCATTTTTTTAGATTTGTATGTAACCATATTTATTTATTTATTACTGTCTGTAATTATTTTCCATTAATTTTATCTTCATCTCATATCCATTAAGCTGTCCCTGTAATTTAAAGGATTCTGCTAATTCAGCTTTTTCACTATTTGACTGCTCTACCTAGTGTTTAGCCTACTGATGCGTTGCGTTACTTGCTTGCTGATTAAAATAAAATTGAGTAAACAATGTTTTTAATATTAAGGCGTAAAAAAAAGTGTTGTGTTTCCGGTAACCCAACCGACCCATTTTTACGGCCGCGACCCAAATATTTTTGTAAAAAATGTTTATAAAAAAATTTTTTTTTCAAAAACAAATTAATTTTTTTTCCAAAAAATATTTTTTTTACATTTGTATTGACATAACATAAGAGACGTCAACAAAATGAAATTAATAGGACTGTTTCTAGAGCAGTTTTAGGTGCAGACAGTCGGGAAATAGGCAGTTTATACTTGCTTAGAACACGTACTTTGTTTCAGCGTGCAAAAAAGACTAGTGGGGTATACTTTTTCGGATAGTCACTGCATAAAAATATTTTACAAAATAAAAATATTTTCCGACCTACCTACCCAATTTTTTTTAGCTCTGTTACCGGAAACACAACACTTTTCTTTTAGGCCTAACCTGAAGTACAAGATGTAGCAAAAGCCCAATTACTTTCATTTTTTCTTGTTCTTTCCTTTTATATTATTAAAAAAAAAAACGCTTTATTCCGTTCGTAATTTGGCGTTTGTCAATTTAAACATCTATGGTTCTTCTTTCTAAGCATATTATTCACTCATAAAATATCGCTTCCAATCATTCTTATTCACACATGCTCTTCATCACAGCTTTGCACTTCTTTGATTCCAAACACAAATCATTGAAGCCATCTGTCTGCTGTCCATTAGATCCTGATTTGGAACAGCAAACGATCACCCTCCTCAAGACACTAGTTCCCATGACTTGGTTTTTGTGTTCTCATGAAATCCTGGGAATAAGATCAAAATTACTCACTCTTAAATTCACTCGTGATATTCACATCATTTTCATTCCATACTCATTCCAATACTTCTCGAGTGCCTAAGATGACGTATGTTGTTTAATTTCTTCGAGCGTTCACGATCTTGGAGATCTGGAGTCGGGAGCGCCCCTGAGTAGTTTCCTTGAAGAGGCGCTATATAAATGCTTGAATGAATGAATGAATATCTCTCTTTTGTAAAATGCATGCAGAACAAGTTCAACTCAGCATTGAGGATTTTCTGTCATTCTTACACCTGACAGAAAATTACCAGTTTCCAATGAAGTCTGAAAGGGCGATAAATTTTCACATGGCCACCTCCAAATGGCCACCCCCAAAAGGGCCCAAGTGGTCACCTCCAAATGGTCACCTCCAAATGGTCACCTCCAAATGGTTCCTCTCATTGGCCACTTCCATGCTGTCCTTCTTGTATTTACATCACTGCAACATCTATCAAGATGCTCTTTCCTTCCAAACAGTTTCTCTGTGTTTCCATTTAAACTGGCGCTGAAAGAGTTGTTTGGATCATTACTGTCTGACCAATTTTGTGAAGCGAAAAGCCAAAAACTCCAGCAGCTAACAGAATCTTGGTAGAGGCAGAAAACATAACTTATGCTTGTCCGCTTTTAATGTATTACTAGACGGTGCATGGCGGTGACTCCAAAGTTAAATTAACAAACAAAAACACACACATGCACACATATACAAATGCACACAAAGGTAGACCCAAACCCACATACACCCACTAGAAGACAGAATGCTACAGATGCATTCACAAACCACTATAAAATGGTTGTTTGTCAATTAAATAAGACACACCAAAGACACCAGTAACTGCTCAAGTCGTTAATATAAGTGTATGTCAAAACAACTCAATTGACAGAGGGGGAACACTAATGAAATCAATAACAAAGTATAATCTCATGATGGCAATAGGGCAATAAAATTGAGTAGTTGTTTGACAAAACCTCAACTGGACATGTGTGTCTGGAAGTTAAGGTTATGACGCTTTTCATTTTCGGATGCATTCCATTTCAGCGACGACGCTATCCTCAAAGGTATGCATGGTACTTCAAGTAGCAAGGGTATTTGGCTGATTAATCAACATTAATGCCAAAGAGATAATTTATACTCATATCGCTAACTGATGGTAAAGCCAGCACAAACCAGAAAGCCAGACCAACTGATTAGCGGGAAAATAGTCAACAATCTGAGCCGCAATGGAGAAAACACACAGGAGCCAAAGCTCGTCTCAGAAGAGAGTTCATCATCAGCAACATGGAAACTGCTGAGTCATCAGCTATACAGGAAACACTTGAAAATAATGAAGTATAAATGTCTAGATGCAGAAGTGCAGTATTTAATTACCTGTGTTTATTGCATAACACACGATTACAGCTGAACTGTTCACACTAGCACAAAGCTGCACATGAACCTGATACGTGTCGGTATCCGGTCAAAACCGCGCACACAAAACCGCGCACACAAAACCGCGCGCACAAAACCGCGATTCACAAAACTGCGCACCCTCAGAACCGCGCCGATCATTACCGCGCACGATCATAACCAGATTCAAGTCATATCTAAAAATACCTCCATCCAGCTTCCATTTTTCATTCGTTATTTTCGTCAATCCAGATTCTATACCAGATATAAAAATATACAAATAATTTCATCCAGCTTCCGTTTCTTAAGCGTTTTTCCTCAATCCAGCTTATATTTCATATCTAAAAATAGCTTCATCCAGCTTCCGTTTCTCATGCGTTATTTTCCTCAATCCAGCTTTTATTTCATATCTAAAAATACCTCCATCCAGCTTCCATTTCTCATGCGTTATCCAGCTTCTATTTTACCTTAAAAGAAATTAACCTTCTTCCAGCCTCAATTTCTCTGGCTTTTTTCGTCAACTCAGCCTCCATTTCACCTCTGAATAATTTAATCCAATTTTAATTTCTCAAGCGCTGTAGAACAGTGTTGTCGTGATACCGCTTAAACAAATGCTCAAACAAGAGTGGTTAGGATCGTGCGCGGTAATGATCGTGCGCGGTTCTGAGGGTGCGCGGTTTTGTGAATCGCGGTTTTGTGTGCGCGGTTTTGTGTGCGCGGTTTTGTGTGCGCGGTTTTGATAGTAAACCATACGTGTCAAAGCCTACACTCTGGCACAAATTGAAGTGCACAGCACAAATAACTCTCTTCCAATCACAATTTGACGCGTGCCCTGTATGCGATTTCCAGCAGATCCGAAGTGAACAAAAGAATCACAGATGCGAGGAATATAGAAACGCAATCTGCACTTCATGCAACCACGGCAGAAAACGTTCCTTTTTCCATCCATATAACAATAACACAGAGTCTGTAAAAATGCATGGAATCGATAGTTGCCAAGCCAAACAGTGAAGTCAGCAGAAAACAAACACTTTGCAGGTTTCTCTTTTCATTTCGCGTAGCTCTGCTAAGCATGTAATTTATACAAGAATCAAAATATCAGTAACTACCCTCGGTAAATACAAGTGGCCAGGCATTTGGAATTTTATATGCTCTGTAAATTGGATATTTATGCATTTTCTCCAAGCAGCCATAAAGTGCCTCTCATGGCTCTTATTGCATTGTATTGTATTGTATTGTATGGTATTTATATGACCATTTATAAAGTGCTTCTCTCGATGAAAGCCTTCAGAGATCGAGTCCAAGAGAAAACGCAAGATTTGAGGCAAGAGAAAGATGATAAAAGACTACCCGAGATAGAGCAGCACAAACTGATGGTGGCACTCCATTACATAGAGAGGGTAAAGCATTTGGATTGAGCCATGGCAGTCCCATCATGGGGAACAAAGGACATTTAATGGTAATTCATTCATTCATTCATTCTGAGAATTTTTATAGCGCCTCTTCTAGATAAGAATTGTGATAACGAAAAGGAATAAATATTAAAGTACATACAGTAGGATTATAAACTAGACACTCTTCCCTTCCAATACATAATAATAAAATGTGCTTGAGAAATGCCACAAGTCTACAGTTCATGTTCCAGCTTAAAATGGAGGCAAAACAAAAGTGGACGAGATGTACAGAATCTGTATAGCAGTGCAGCTGAAGATGATGAATAACCAGATGACTTTGTCCATACTGCATCATTCACTGATCATAAGCCGTGCACAAATTACAAGGAAAATCCGAGTTTGTCTCACATGCCAGTCAAATTCTTCTGAGGATCATTATCCTGGGGCAAAAGAGAATAGAGAGCAAGGTCGTGGAACGGGAGAGGGATGAAAGATCAGATCATCAGTCTTCAGAGTTCCTCAGGCGAAAAGCAAAAAGAGCTTCGGTTCCCTTTGTAGAAGCGCTTTGAGGATTTTAAGACGGCATTTGTTTTGGTTTCATGTCATAAACTTTGGCTTACTATGCTTGACATTAGATAACCTACAGTGCATCTCATCAATTTATTAGCACAGCTGCATCATGGGAAGCGCAACTTTCTAGAGTACGAGTTCACGTACACAGTCGCAAAATGAGCTCATTGATTAATACGAACATGGGAGGACACTCCCTACCCATCGCAAAGGTGATGGGAATAGATGGTGCTACCTGCTGTACAAACGCAGACTGATACATCCCGTACCTACGCACCCTCATCACCAAATGCAGCAACCTGTCTTTGCTCAACCAACTTGTTAGCAAAACAGCCACAGAAAAGACGAGAAGCCTTTCGAGCACAAAATCTTAGTCCTCAGACTTTCATTGCATACAGATGAATGACACTATTCTAATATTCTATGCCAAATATCAAGATAATTATGCCTCATGTAAGCATCAGTAAAACAAGCATAAAAACAACCACAAATAAAGATAAAATAATAATAAAAACGCTAATAAAACACTGAGTTACGAACGAGAGATGAATGCCTCTACTAAATAAACCTGACAACTCTGCAAATTTATATATGAAGCCCTGTATCTTCTTCTGCCAATGAGGAAGGACAACTCGGTGGCAGTATCATTACGGTGGCAGTATCATTGCGTGCTGTAAGCAGCTCTGTCACCTGTTGTCTCTCCATCCATCAATGCAACTTAGTTCATAGACATCTATGACGTCTATCAACTGCTGATGAGAATCCATTGGTTGATTCCATACGTGCGCAGCACAATGTGCATAGTATAGTCCAGCCATTGCCGACACCTTTTCTCTTTTTACACAGGTGCATTCTTCTGCTACCTGACGTAAGAGTCTAGATGCACATGACTTGTGACAACATACAGCACAGAGAAAGCACATTAAATTTTTTGTGAGATACTTGCAAATGCACTATATAAAGTGTCACGATGATAGTTATTATGCTCATCATCACTGTCATGCAGTAAGCACTGCCATGCAGGGTAACCTTTTTATCCTTCCAGAATTCGTGTGAGTAAAGACAGATTTATCGCTTTGAAATAGGTCTAATTTATTTTACACTATCTTCCCTGATGCGGAAACTGAAAACACTGAACGTAGAACCTGCCATTGAATTGAATGTATCTTCACTGGTTGACCATTTAATGTCACCGTATTTTTTATTCAATTATCAGATCTATTATTATTATTATTATTATTATTATTATTATTATTATTATAATTTATCATAATTATTATTAATATTAATATTAATATTATTATTATTATATAATGATAATTAGTATCAGATAATTAGTATCAGATCTGTTATTGTTATTATTATTATTATTATTATTTATCATAATTATTATTATTATCAATATCACTATTTTTATTATCATTATTATTATTATTATTATTATTATTATTATTATCATTATTATTATTATTATTATTATCATGTATACTTTCCATCATCAGATCTATGTCCCAGCTGGACTCTTTGGCATTAGTTCCAATCAGCCTCTGCAATTTTTTTTGCTTCTTCGAGTCAACTGTCAGATATCAGCGCCGAGCCTTTTCTACTGTGGGTCCCACTATCTGGAATGGCCTCCCACTAAACTTGCGACTTATGCCTAGACTAAATTCACCTGCTTTTTATAAGTCGCTCAAAACCTATTATTTTAGCTGTGGCTGGGCTGGGAGCGCCTCTGAGTAGGTTTCTTGAAGAAGCGCTATATAAATTCACGAAATGAATGAATGAATGAATCTCAAAGCCTCAAACTCTACTTATGATGAGTTTCTATAGAAGTAAGTTTACATCTAAACAGTTATAATATTAAAAACATGACAGTGCAACTAACATTATTTTCGACTCACAGAAAAGATCAAGTTAACCAGCAAAGGAGCAATATTTTGCTATTCTGGAAAAACAACTGAATTACAAACAGAAATTGAAATCAAGATTCCACAAATATACGGCAACATCAGAGGCTGCTTGCCATGTGCTAACAGCAGCGTCAACAAACTGCATGCTAAGTGTTTGGATGAGTAAAATGAGAGAGATACTCCAACGACTGACTGAATGAAGACTGTTCATGAAGCAAGACAAGACGCAACACAAGACAAAAGACTTGGTGCATGTCACGGCCGCCTTCGAAAGACAAATCGCCGCTTCTAAAAGAAGAAAGCCAGGCGATGAATGCATTGGACAGCGATAGTGGCACCCTCTTTTTTTCCCATCCCCCGCTATTCCCTCCCCCATCCACACCCCGCTTTTCTCCAGTTAACAAGACGAATGAATCATGTTCTTCTTCTCATGA
Source organism: Lumbricus rubellus (assembly GCA_945859605.1). Classification (NCBI taxonomy): domain Eukaryota; kingdom Metazoa; phylum Annelida; class Clitellata; order Crassiclitellata; family Lumbricidae; genus Lumbricus; species Lumbricus rubellus. Next base: position 28,695,400 of record OX243813.1, on the reverse strand, counting down.
AAAGATCAAGGAAATCCCAAGACATAAATCAAGGCAGCAGAAGGACGTTATGAGGATATGATTGATGAAATGATTGATGAAATGATTGAGGATATGATTGCAGATGTGATTGAGGATGTGATTGAGGATATGATTGAGGATATGGCGAACTACAAAGATCAAATCACGTTATCATCTTAGGAGAGTCTCACCAGACTCAATAATCTAGTTTCATACGTTTGCTGCTTCTCACAGAGTAAACAATAGACACAGTTTAGTGTCCATAATAATAGTGTTGAATTTTAGACACACACACACTATGGTTGATCGCATAAAAATATGCATTTCATGGATATCATTATACGGTAATTGATTAGCAACAGCTACTCCACAGCACAATTGTCTGATGCCTTTAAAAGTAAGAAATCGATGGAATCAAAGCCATGTGTTAATCAATCAGCTCAACATTCACACGATAAGTCTGCAAAGGTAGACAGAGACAGCCTACAGGTAATAAGTAGAAAATGTAATGACACTGGTAGCTGAGCAATTTTTAATAGACAGAGAACGGGAATTCCAAAATCAAGGTTCAGCAAACATTAAGCGCATTCAGTATGAATATTTCTAGATTCATGGGTGACCACAATTTCTAGGCCAGTCAGCGTGGATTTGCCAGAGGCCGATCATGTCTAACAAATCTGCTGGAGTTCTTTGATCTACGAGAGGATTGACACTGGAAAACCTGTAGATGCCATGTACTTGGATCTTGCCAAGGCATTTGACAGGCACCTAATGTAAGGCAGGAGGATTAGAAGAGGAATTTCAGCATGGATGAAGGTGATAAGCAAATGTCCCACTAGGCTTTTTCAGTTTGTTTATTAATGACATAAGAGATGTAATCGAAGCAAACAAGATAATCACTGGAAAGGAAGCACTAAAGTGCGAGAGGTATTTTTGAATCAGCACCAAACAAGGCAAGTTGAGGACACAGGCATAAATTATTTAACATGGCAACGTAAGGGCAGAAATTCTTCAGTGCAATTCATTCATTCGCTCATTCTGAGAATTTATATAGCACCTCTTCTAGATATCTACTCAGAGTTGCTTTCTGTGCCAGCCTATAATATGCTGTAGTTTGCCACTAAAACCTGAAAATACATAGTTATATGCACATTCATGTACAATTATTGTACATGGTGTGCAAATAACCATTTCAGTTTAATGCAACCATTCCCATAAACACATTATTTCATATTGATCTACAAAATCCCATGTAATACGATGATGCAGCATAGTGTGATTAAATACAGTTCGTGGTTTAATTGTTACACAAAGATGTATCCTGTATCTATTTTATCGTAAACGTGCTGCAGACTGCAGAGGCAACTATGAGCTGTGCACTGAATGCTACCAAAGCCAGCTTCCCAGTAAATACGCAGATATTGCGTTTCATGGCGACACCTGGTTGCAGGATAACCGGAACAGACACAAGAACCGCCAGACAGGTATATATGAAGCCATTAAAAAAATGTGGGCGTTCAATAAATGTGCAAAAAAGAAGTAACGACTGAGAGCGTTCAATAAATGTAAAAAAAAACAAGTAACGACTGTTGGGAAAAAAAAGAACATGAAGAGATTTGAGTGTGTACCTGGAAGGTTTAATAATGGAAGATGGCCGCCAATGTGCATCAGACTTAAAAAGTGAAAGATTCGTCTGACTTGGTGGATGGTGATGTTTGTCAGATTGAGTAGCCTAAGATGTGAAGGATGAGTTTAAGTGAAGGCAATAATTGGTGGCGAAAATGAGTTAACTGAGATGAATAGTGAGAAACCAGATGAGACAGGATTTCCAATTGGTGACTAAACCAAAGAATCAGACAACATTGGATAAACGAGTTGAAAAACGAGGTTCACAGTCTTGAGTTCAGACATGAAAGACAACAAAGAACCAACAGAGAGAGCAATAGCAGGGAAGCGAATTCCACAGCTTCAGACCATCGACCGAAGATGCCTCGGAGCACAATTCAGTTCTTTGGTGCAAGGCACAGCGAGAGTTAAAGTATCCATAGAATGAGTGCAATATTCGCTTCTCTAGCAAGTGAGTGAGGGGCAGATCTACATGTATATAGGTCGGCTGATGTAGACATAATGTCTTCTGGACAATAAGGCAGATCTATTTGAAACTGGTTCACAGGTAGCCAGCGTAATGAAAAGGCGTTATGCAATCTGATGCAATTACTTAAGTCAGATTTAGATTTAATTAAATATCTCCTTTAAAATTAAGGAAAAGAACTAATGAAATACTGAATGAAAATTAAATGCTTGACACTGACCATACCCCAGAAGTGTGCAAGATACACATTTCTATTCTAGACAATATCGATTGATTTGATAGATATACCATCTAAGTAAAACAAAAACTGGTTTTAGAGCAAGAATAAAATTGCCTGCTCCAAATGTTAAAACCAGTGACAACACAAATAATAGTCATCTGGAAAAGCAGAAATTGAGTAACTAAGCCCAACTCACAGTCCAAAAACAGGAAACACCCACAGCAATATGACCAATTTCAAAGGGTTAAACATTCTAGGAAAACAGCTTCCAAAAGGCCACGAACCACGCAACATGTATCAAAAAGTGACCTTAATTAGACCAAAAAGGAACTTAATTTTCAGCTCATGTGCACAGAATGCCATTGTAAGTTAGGACCTCTTCTTCTTCCTTCAGTTCTCTTCCATCCTAGGCAGGTTCATACTTCCAATGTCGCCATTTGTCACATTCCCCGGCTCTGCCATTCAACTTCCTCTAGTTTTTTTTTATCATACAGCCCAACAACGACATTCTCTGTCTTCCTCTTCTCTTCTTCCATTCATTCTTCCCTCAATTATTGCAGCTTTGAGGAGGGAGTCTCCTCTCGTTATGTAGCACAACCATTTTCTCTTGACTTCTTGTGAAACAGGTCAATGATATTTAAAATAACACTGATAATATTTATAAAATCATGACATCATACGTGCATGCGTACGTTTCACAAATCAAATTACCCTCCAATTTAATAGCAAATTACAGATCTATCATAAAATCAATCATCTAAGTCCATTTCCATTATATTGCAGCTCTATATTATTTTGTTGACTAAATTATCTGACACGTATCACAGTCACACTGAATGTAAATTAATGTTATGATAACCAATATTTTTTAACCATATTTAGCCAACAGATATGAAATCTAAATTGCCTAAACTGCTCGGAAGCACATTTGACATAAATCGGGTACCGTAAATGCAAGAAGACACTATTTAGACTTGAAATGTACCATGTTGTCTACCAAAAGATTTTTAAATTGAAATTAATGTATGTCTTATTTTAAATTTCGCGTTAAATAAAATATTTGCATGTAGAAAATGACACTGGGTTCAATCATCACTGTATGGTCATTGGTCAACTTGATGGCTTATTATCAACGAATTCATCTGATTCGCTAATGAAACCTGTCTTTGTAGCAGACATTGGCCAATCATTACTCTGCAAGTTCTCAGATTCTCTTACATAGATCTGTCATCCGAAAGATAAAGAGGATGGACGTTTTTCCCTCTTCACCTCTCTCCATCTGTCCATACATTACATTAAATCCAGATCCTCAATATGCCATGTCCTACCTCCTAAACCATTCTCTGTCTATGTTTCTTTTAATTCTTAGTTCATGTGTTTGTGTCTGTCTTTCTGTCTGCTCGTGCGTCTGTTCACTTGCCAGGTATCCACTGGCAGGTTTGCACATGCATGCAGGCATGCACACACAAAAACACACTCAGGCACACACAAACACACATACACACACATACACACACATACACACACACCCACACACACATACACACACACTTGCATATGTATAGCCAACTAAGCCACGGAATTCTGGTCCCTGAATACCGATGACAGGTCCTGAGTCTTGGATCAAGCTGTATGGAGGACAGCGCATCTATCTCAAATGTCTCTCTCTCCCTCCTCTCTCTGTCTGTCTGTCTGTCTGTCTCTCTCTCTGTGTCTCTGTCTCTGTCTCTGTCTCTCTCTGTCTCTCTGTCTCTGTCTCTGTCTCTGTCTCTCTCTTTCTCTCTCTCTCTGTCTCTCTCTCTCTGTCTCTCTCTGTCTCTCTCTGTCTCTCTCTGTCTGTCTGTCTGTCTGTCTGTCTGTCTCTCTCTCTGTCTCTCTGTCTGTCTCTCTCTCTCTTTGTCTGTTTCTTCAGCTGACTCTCTATTTCTCGTGATTGACATTGACAGATGCTTCCAGGTATTTTTGATTAACAACCAGCGACAAGCTACAGACAGTTTTTCAACGACTTGCTCAAGGTCACTACAGAATATCTGTTCCAGGGTTGATGAAAACTGTTCCAATATGATCGGCTCCTAAGCTTACCAAGGACAAATCGCCATACATTTGCAAAATGTCAATTAACTAGTTTACCCATAGCCATCATGTTAATCGTTAATGTTAATGTTGTTATTCTGCTTGTTTCTTATCAATGTGCTACGGTTGTTGCCTAAATAAATGGTATTTGATTTGATTTGATTTGAAATCACTGAATCATTTGACCATACATGTTGCTAAAGTTTTAATAATAATACAGTAAAATGATGCTGGGTTCAAGTCTGATCAGACTAACACACGACCAATCGACAAAGTAGCGTATCTATTTGCTATGCTTTAAAAGTTTTACAATATTCATGTAAAATATGTCAAACATTATCCACATAAAGCCAACAATAAATACCAATTTTTTAAACAGCTCAGTGTATTGACTGCTACATAAAGTCATAATTATGGTATTTAAAGCACTACAGTCAACAATATAAATCTCCCTATATCTTCATTCTTCAATTATAGGCCAGCCTTGGTCCTCATGCAATCCTCATGTTACCAAGAAGAAGAGCAGTTCCTTGAGCTATTCGGGGGGGGGGGGAGCCACGAGTATGATGTATTAGCAACTTCATTTTCTTAGCCGGGGCATAATTATGAGAGGGGAGGTGACCATACCTCTCTCTCTCTCTTACCATCTTCTCATTGACAGTCAATGTACAATCAATGTACTCATTAGAGAAGAGTTGCTAGGGGCAACACAGGCTGCTACCGAACTGCCAGTCTTAAATCGCTGGTCATTATCCACAGGACATGAAGTCTTTCCACAAAGCTGTCCAAACAAATAGCTCTGCTGGACATCCTAGCAGTCTGTTAACTTCTGCTGATCAACGCTATATGCTTAACATCATTCCAAGCAAGCAATGCTCCGTTTATCCTTCTTTCTTTCCATACACAGTCAGCAAAGCTTAACTCAGCAACCTGTCTGTGTTTAGGTTCATCTTCCTTTGCTTGCATGCCCGTCAGTCTTGCTATCTTACTAAAGGCCACAGGCCAGAAGATGCCTAGCACTAAGGTAACTTAGAGTATTTGTGTCTAACCCATCAAAGCCTGATTCAAAATACATGGCCACATCACATCGCAGTGCATTCATCAATCAACCACCCACTTTGCAGCAGTTGGTTGCAATCTCGTCACAGAAAACAATTCACGGTGTTTAAAATTAGCTTATTATAACTCGTCTTTATGTTAATCGTTGCCACAGTTTAAAAAAATGTCTGTCAACAACAGCATTTCTTGCTCTTCAACACTGGTGCGAATTTAAAAACAGTTTATAGCTCAGCAACTACTGTCTGATATGGCAACTGGAAAATCTGGGGCATGTTATCATATAAATACTTTGCAATTGCAATTTTTTCAAAGTGCAGATTCTGAAACTGGCTATTTTGTGTACATTTGCAGATGTGAAATGAAATCTTACACCTACTGCTACAAAAGTAAAAAGCAAATGTAAACAGTTTTGTCAAAAGAAAGTTTACTCAGGTTATCTGAAGATGAGCTATGCTGTTTACAGTGTTTAACTTGCTCATGTAAAGCTGACATAAGCACTTTGCAATTACTACCTATAAATTTCATTCATTCATTCATTCATTCGTTCGTTCGTTCATTCATTCATTCGTTCGTTCGTTCGTTCATTCGTTCGTTCGTTCGTTCATTCGTTCATTCAATCATGTGCTACATAAATTCTCAAATGAATAAAAGAATGAATCTACTGCTTGATTGCAGAACAAAAGCAAATCTGGTAAAAAAATCCTGCTACATGAAAATGAACCGCACTGTTCAACTTTCCAATAAATACTAGTCATCTTAAACTGCTTGCAAAGTCTGCAGCATTGGTTGTGCAGCCCACGATATCTTAATGAGCGGCACATGTGTTTCTACCTCTTTCAGAATATGATTACCTTTAGGGCCAGGTGCTATTTGTTCTTCCACCACAAACTTCTGCGAATTGCATCACACGTCAATCCATCACAGACTAACGACATTCAGTTGTTATGGTTTATTTCGCACGCAAGGCTGGTCGTCAAATCTGATTCTGAGGTAGAGAGATGACATGTTTGATAATTATGGTCAATTGATTTTTTTCTTGCATCATCAAATTGTCACTATAGAAGTCAGTAAATTAGTCAATACACAAATCCAGAGTAAACTAGGAAGCTGAGTATTGGTCAGAAAGATGATGGTGATTAAGCACATTGTACCTTTTGAGAACCACAGTGCAGCCAAAAGCAAGTCAGACTACAATTTTCCTAAACTTAGATTTCCGCAGCAAGCTAGTATCAGAAGAACACAACAATTGTCTAGGTGTGCAGTACGGAGTAAGCAATACATTCAGATGTGAAGGACGACTTGTGTTCTCAAAGGTCAAGCAAGTCATCTTTACCTTTGTCAGGATTGCGCTTACTTACTAATCGCTGTCGGGCAGAGGAACAGCGTACAGTTAAGGTTTATATGATAATGTCTGTGTATAGATAGTAGGGAGGCAGTATATATATATGTGGTCTTGACTGTGAAGGAAGAGAAAAGAAACACAACGAGAAATTATATACTTTTTTAAACAAATGAAACTAAGTTTGTTTTATTTAATATACGTCAAAACTAGCTCTTGACAACCTTGATGTGTCATTTAGTATAAAGCCATTGGAGATCAGTGAAAGTGATCGAAAGCGTTTGATGAAAGAGAAACGTGCAACAATCTTAAAGAGTTTTTGACACTCCTTAGAAGCTTTTATAGATAAATAAAGGATAATTATACACCACGGATTACTGCATACACAAAGTCTATTTAACGAAGAAGTACCAACAGTACATGAGCAACAGTTTTATGGCTCCAAGTCATTAGTAAGAGAATGTCTGATGTGATGAAATGCCCTACTGTGATAGAAACAAGACGTGCAAATAAACGATAAACTGTGTGAGGTCATAGGAAGACAGCCATCAATGGTAACAACGAGGATCTCGGATTTGTCTGATATATAATTAATGAGATTTTGGTTCTTCCAAAATAAACAGATGAATGTGATGAGAAAGACCGTTACTATTTGATTGTGAACAGAATTCTCTCTGACTAATTAATCTACACTGATTTTAAGGTAATTTTAAAGCAAACACCCAAACGCGAGAGTGGACAGAGTCACATTTCGCGTTCAGATTCAGCCGACAGATCTGTGGAAGACAAAAGAAAGAAATAACCTGGACCATAGCCAGAATATTGCTGCGCCATTCTATTGTGCATCTTGGCAATAAATTTGAGAGATTGACGAATGAAATGACTGAATCCATGGTATATCTGAAAGATGGCATTTTGAAAAGAACTGACTGTGGTGAGCTTACTGCAACTTCCTAATTAAGAATGATCTTTAAGATATCCAGAGAAAAGCAGAACCTGGAACTTCGAATGATATATATATATATATCAAGGCAACAAACCATCACCATGCACAGTATCAAATGCAGCACTTAAATCAAGAGATACAAGAAGAGATACTCTGAAGAATCCACTGATTTAATGAGCTGTTAAGAAGAGCTTCCTTGATTCATTGCAATACAAAGGTCAAATGAAAGTGGAAGTAGCCAAAATTCAGCAACCTGTGCTGGAAAGACCAGCCTCTTTGCCAGCACTTCGCTAAAAACACGTCCACAACAGTTAAGATACTGGGCCTGTGGGACAGACCCTGTACCAGTGCTTAAAGTGTGAAAAAATAAGTGCCTGGACGTCCCTTACCTTTCCAAAAGAAGTGCCTGAACGCCCCATACATTTCCAGGCCGTGCTGGTCAATAAATGGCAGGATGGCGTTCAGAGTTTAAAATAAGTGCATGGACGCCGTCCATGACCGTCCAGCCACACTTTAAGCCCTGCTCTGTACCAGCACTAACTTCTCATTGGTCAAACCAGGAGTACCATAGCTGCATGCTCAAGGGCAAACAGGTCTATGTCATCATTAATATTGCAAGGATAGCAAAGGAAAGGAATCAAACCATAACAATCATAAAGTTCAGTTTTCTGACAATTCTATAAATTTTGAGGATGAAAGGCAAGTAAAGTCCTCACTGCACACCCAAGTCCACATAAATCATCTAAACTGAAACCAGTTATCCTTCTACGATTCTCATACTGCGCAATGTTAATGACTGTTCTGCTCAGGGTGGTTTTCACCCTCGGCTGCAACGACGTACTAACGCTCTGGTGCGACCTTTGACCCATCAGGGCGCAGCAGACACCACCTGGCATTTCCGCATTGAACCAAACTGAAGCGAGTCGAGAAGAATGTTGTGCACTGCAACAACGACGACGACAACAACAACAACAACGATCAGTGAAGAGCAGCAAACAGAGATTGGCAGCAGAGGCCGACAACTCGTGTGGCAGTCTTCTTGCCAAATCTTAACAGATGCACAGTGCCGCAAAGTGTTATTGCGCAAACTGTGTGTCAGTGGCACTGTAGAGGAAGAAGCCTCGTAACCTCGTAAATTTCCCTGCAGTGTGCAACATAAAGGAAGGTGGGAGTAGATGAAGAAGAGGCTCTGCCCCACTCCCCCCCCCCCCCACACGAACTAGAAAAGAACAAGGTCATCAGAAATTTTAATGACATTAAATACTGAGATAGTTTTAAAGCAGGTAAAGACTTAAAATTTAAGTCTTTACAAGTTTACATCCTATTTTGTATTCTAACAAATTTCTTACATCCTACTTTGCATTTAATACAAAATAGGATACATGTAAGAAATTTCGACCATAGAAGGCCTTAACTGAAGTCAAATCTCCTCCAGACCAGACAGCAGAAAATTATTTTGCAAAATTTAATTAATCAACAGCCTGTCGTTTCAGAATATTTTTAAAAACATAATGCCTGGAAATGCAGCATCATAAATTCAAATGTTCAGGTGCAGTTCATGCTTTCAGAAGGAAGAGTCTAACATTATAAGGAGAAAAGCCTTCATAAGTCAAGAACAGCTTTGATGCACATGACCCTCGTGGCCAATAAATAATGACAAAAACCCAACTCACTGAAAAAGAGGAGGAGGAAGAGGACGAGAAAGAGGAGGGAGAGGAAAAATAAGGAGAAGAGGAGGAGGAGGAGGAGGAGGAGGAGGAGGAGGAGGAGGAGGAGGAGGAGGAGGAGGAGGAGGAGGAGGAGGAGGAGTAGGAGAGGAGGAGGAGGAGGAGGTATCATGAATTGTTCGTTTCACTTTTCACTTTTCTTATGTGATCTTAATCAGTCATTAAATCAAACAAAATGCAATGAACTCCACGGCAATGTAATGCTTTAAATAATACTAAAATAGTTTCCTACAGATACCGTTAACAAAATTCTACTGAAATAGTTACTTCGACATTTATCCCAACATGGTCTTGGCATCATCAGACAAATTTCGAGGTATGGATGATTGAATTAACATTTGTCACATACACAGTGATGTGCACACAGTAAATATTGGTAATGAAGTTGGCAGCCCTGTTCGCACTGTCTGTCTGCCTAACTGTCTCTTCATTCATCAGTTTGTCAGACAGACAGACACTTTGTAATTGAATGCATGCATTCAATTATGTATGGATCAAAGTATCTACTTTGTCTTTCCAACATTTTAAACAACGTGATCATAATAATTGTGATCATCACAGAACTGTGAGTGAGAAATCGGGCGTCATTTACACCGGAAGAAGAAATATGCTTCAAAGCAACTAACCAGGAAATTATTCAGGAAATGGAATAATTATAATTATTATGTAATCAATGCACAATTCTAACCCCTCACCTTTCTTCAAATCTGCTCTGTCTGTCTGTCTGTCTGTCTGTCTGTCTGTCTGTCTGTCTGTCTGTCTCTCTCTCTACATCTGTCAGTCTGTCTGCTGTTTGTCTGTCTGCCTGTCTGTCTATCTGTCTGCCTGCCTGCTTGCCTGTCCATCCGTCCGTCACTGTCTCCATCTCTGTCAACTCCAACACATTTTCTGTGAAATCTCCCATTTTTGTCAACTCCCCAGCAGGTCACCAACAGAAGTCGATAAATCCATGCAACAGACCCTGAAGGTCTGCTGTATTCTAGACAAGAAGACAGCATGCATAATAATGCAGTTAAATCAATCATGTGACACTGAAAAGGATATGGCCACGTGATGAGTCGCAGGCACCAGCTTCTCGGAGCCGTCGTCTGTTCAAAGTAAAGGAAAGCCTTGCGCATAAATCCAGGATATGGAAGATCCTGATCCTCATCATCCACCTCCTGACCCATCACATCCACCTCCACCTCCTCCTCCTCTTCTTCCTCCTCCTCCTCTTCCCCATCCCCATCCTCCTCTTCAGTGTCAGTGTGGGTGACGTCGCATTCGACCAGCTTCTTATGGCAATCCTCATCACCTGCTGCTGACGACAAGCGACGATTCGGTCCGCTGAGCACCAGAGATCTCTCCCTCCGTTTCAGATCAGTGCACAGACTATCCACCACCGTGGCAGACGACGACCACCGCTTTCCACCCCCCATCATCACCATCGGAAGCGACGATGATCGGAGTAAGGAGGGTCGAGGAGCGGACGAGTGCGCCGACTGTGACAGAGCCCCTTCTGCCCCTCCGCCGCCGCCGTCATCATCTGCCCTAGCCTCGTCCCCCATCGATTAAGTCAGAGGGGGTAGAGGGGGCTGGTCAGCCAACACGACGACCCCCTCCTCAGCGACTGGTCGGCGCCCACTTCGACCCAGTTGATTCTCAGGCGCCGCAACAAGAACCGGAAGTGCTAGTCGCATAAATCGACGACACTCGATCGGAGGAGCCTCGAGAGAGAGAGGATAGAGAGACCTTCCTCTCGGGGCAATTATTAAGAAGACTGTTGCTGAATAATTTCAACGAACAACTCGAACGATTCAGTCGTCATGGTAACAACGACGATGAAGGCGACGACGACGATGATGGAAATCGTAAGAGAAGTGAACGCCAGAAATGACGACGACGTCGCCACGTCGATAGTTTTCTTCTACGACACTCACCTTAATATAAAAGCCTAACTATCCTGAACCACTATTTATCGACGTTGGTCATTGTTGGTCTGTACAGACACAATCGCAGTACAAAGCAGCAGCAGCCACAACAGCAGCAGCAGCAGCAGCTACTCCATCCTCCGCTCTTCATTGCGCCTGCGCGTCTTATCTCGAGCGATGCTGTGCGTCTGGCCAAAACTAAGTTTCGCATCTTCACCATGGATGCAGCCGCCAACCTATCCGCATCTTCCGGCAGCCTGGCATCCGCTCCTGCTGCTGCTGCTGCTGCTGCTGCTGCTGCCACAATGGCGGCGGCGGTGGCGTCGAGAAAGCTACCTGCTCCCGAGCCATTAAACACAGGACAGGGAAATCGCTGTGGTGCTGCAGTAGAGCTATAGAGCGTGATCGAGGCGGTGCTGGCGGCAGCGGAATGCAACAGCAGCAGCAGCAGCAGCAGCAGCAGCAGGCTCTCTATTGCTAAGGAATACGATAAAAGTGATAGCAATATTTCTGTTGGTCGCCTTTCTAGAAAGTTGGTGAACACAGCAGTCTCTCCCAAACTCTGTCCTCCTAAAAGGCAGACGCAATTTATGGCAATTTTCTGAGCTGACTTTTATTATGACTTAACGACAGATAGCGCTCTGATATATCGGTCTTTATCGGTCACATGATAGCCTATAACGCAGCACCGAATAATTATTGCCCGTTCGTTCGACCGACAGACAGATTAGGCCTATAGACGGATAGAACATCACCAATAAGGCAATAACGCAATATCAGACACGACCTGTCTTCATAGAAGACATAGTCCGTCTGTGCAGGCTGTGCAGCAGCTATTTTACTGCGATCATGTGGTGCTGATAATGCGTGTCACGCTATTATCATCTGCATCAGGGTATGTGCGCAATCGTCCGGAAAAATCGCTTAGCTCGCTGAACTGTGTCATCTCGATCGCTCTTCGACTTCCATCGGTTGAAGATTAAATGAAGATGCTCCGATTTACACGCATCGTTTGCGCCCCTAGCGAGTTCAGCCAAGGAAGCGACGTCTTGCTTAGGCTACTGTATGTGAAGCGGTCTTTCCTCAGGAACCTATTGCCACCTATGAGGAAGGGAAGACGGTCTCTTTTGAAATGCTGGAGGTGTATAATTATGAGGGTGAATAAAATTCTGGACCCAAAGGCGCGCACAATCCACATAGGCCTAGTGCATGTACCTGTAATTAAGTGCGCAGTGTCGCGTGGGTTTTCTAGCAACCCCTTCTACGTCGGACATGCAGTGACAGCTTCATTGGGACTTCTACAGTCATGTAAGTCCAATGTAACACGAACCGTTCTTTGCCTTCTTCTCCTCAAAGACGGTTTTCGATAAAGTGACGGGCATCTTGATAATAATTAGGCCTATGCGCCTGCAGTATTGGTTTGGGTGAAGCCTCATCGCCGACACTGTCCATGTTCTGACGCACTTAATTAGGCCTATCGAATATATTCCGAATAGGTCTACTAGGCCCTTTCATGACAACTGAAATAACAGAGCATGGATTTGTAGGCCTACCTCTCAACTCAGCTTTATAGGCCTATATGTAGAAAACTGCAAAAATGTATGCATATGTAGGCCTATCTTCTGCTCTTGACGCTGCGGGGCCAAAGCCACTATTTAGTTTTTCTATTGAGTTTCACGACCTCTGCTCAGCGGCGGGGAGCCAGCATAGATTGATGTCAGAGGTGTACATAGCGTGGTTCTATCACAGATATGAGATCCTATTACGACGCTACAGAAAATCCTTAATTATTAGCAGCATATCAGACGCAGTCGTGCAGGCCATGATGCGACTTCCAAAAGTTAATAATTATTCAGAGCGCTATATAATTGTTCAATTTTGGGGGGTTAGGCCATATAGACCTATAAACACACACGAATAATATACATGTATGTATGCTTTATATATATTATTCAGAGCGCTATATAAGTGTTCAATTTTGGGGGTTATATAGGCCTATATGTTTATTGACTACGATGACGCAACGTCTATCCATCATTTGCGTCACGTGACCACCGCCAGTCAATCAGTCAGTAATGCCACGTGACCAAGTCTTCGTGGAATGCCTTCGATCGTTTCTATAGCAACTAATGCTGCAATATGGTATCATAATTATTGTATCAAAGATTGTACTGTATAGGCCTATAATTATCCTCCGGCTGTTTATTAATAGCAGCGACGACATTGATGGATGACAATCTTCAGAGATTAAAGGCTCTGCACCGAATCACACGAAGAAATTTGTCGCTAGGCCTAGCCGAGGAACGCCAACTGAAATGTCACTTCAATTTTAGTCAGTGACATAATATTATTATTATGTGAGAATACGTTTATCTTGCATGCCGCATGCGTGAATAGAGAGACGCATGCAGACACTCACACGTATTATACATAATCACATCCATCCATGCATGCATATCAGTGTAAGAATTGTGAAAACATAACTGGTGGGAGTTGGACCATTATCCACTTGGAATCGGGGTGTGAAAAACAGCCTTTAACGTGGGGCTCTAAGAAAGACTGGGGGGTTGAAACCCCCTCAACCCCTCGGGGCAATACGCATGCATGCATGCAAACATACATACATACATAGGCCTACATGCATGCATACACACATACATACGTACGTACATACATACATACATACATACATACATACATACATACATACATACATACATACATACATACATACATACATACATACATACATACATACATACATACATACATTTGTGGGGCGCGGTGGTCTAGTGGTGGCGTCGTTGCCTTGGAGCCGGAAGGTCCGAGGTTCGAATCCACCTCCCCGCGTAAGGACCTTGGGCAAGTCCTTCACTTACAATTGCTCAGCGCTTCGGCGTGAAACTTCGATGCAGTGTCCGCTCTGCATCGGGAGCGCCTCTGAGTAGAGAGAGCTTGAAGGGGCGCTATAACAAGTGCGCATACAAACAAACAAACAAACATACATACATACATACATACATACATACATACATACATACATACATACATACATACATACATACATACATACATACATATTTACATGCACTTATAACTGCTCTTCTTCTGGTTCTCTGCCTCTAGGCAGGTTCGGCTGTCCAATGTCGCCAATCTTCCCTCCGCTGGGCCTTCTCCTTTAGTCTTTGGTATCCAATCCTCGTCATCAACGTGTCCAGCAACATCTGTCGTTGTCTTCCTCTTGTTCTTTCCTCCTCCATTTTTTTTTCTATGATCTATCACCGTTTTTACCAGGTTGTCTCCTCTTAGCGTATGCTATAAATGCTATCATGCATAAATACACACATAGGGAAAGCAACACAGATCGAGAGAGAGAGACATACAGAAAGACAAAATCAAAAGACATGCGGAAAGACTTTAAAAGACCCCGGCATACGTTCATACAGACAATACATAGGCCTATGCAGACACAATATGAACACATACGTATATCGGTGATCCATCATCTTGGTCATCGTCGTCATCATGCAGTTCCTGAATCCTGGCTCAAGCTGTCTAATTTCTAATTAGGAGATGGTATTTGAGGCAAAGTAGCCACGCATGGCTTTACATTCTATTGCAAGACTTTACATTCTCTTGCATGGCTTTACATTCTCTTGCATGGCTTTACATTCTCTTGCATGGCTTTACATTCTCTTGCATGGCTTTACATTCTCTTGCATGGCTTTACATTCTCTTGCATGGCTTTACATTCTCTTGCATGGCTTTACATTCTCTTGCATCGCTTTACATTCTCTTGCATGGCTTTACATTATCTTGCATGGCTTTACATTCTCTTGCATCGTTTTACATTATCTTGCATGGCTTTACATTCTCTTGCATGGCTTTACATTCTCTTGCATGACTTTACATTCTCTTGCATGGCTTTACATTCTCTTGCATGGCTTTACATTCTCTTGCATGGCTTTACATTCTCTTGCATGGCTTTACATTCTCTTGCATGGCTTTACATTATCTTGCATGGCTTTACATTCTCTTGCATCGCTTTACATTCTCTTGCATCGCTTTACATTCTCTTGCATGACTTTACATTCTCTTGCATGACTTTACATTCTCTTGCATGACTTTACATTCTCTTGCATCGCTTTACATTCTCTTGCATGGCTTTACATTATCTTGCATGGCTTTATATTCTCTTGCATGACTTTACATTCTCTTGCATGGCTTTACATTCTCTTGCATGACTTTACATTCTCTTGCATGGCTTTACATTCTCTTGCATCGCTTTACATTATCTTGCATGGCTTTACATTCTCTTGCATGACTTTACATTCTCTTGCATGGCTTTACATTCTCTTGCATGACTTTACATTCTCTTGCATGGCTTTACATTCTCTTGCATGGCTTTACATTCTCTTGCATAGCTGTACATTCTCTTGCATCGCTTTACATTCTCTTGCATGACTTTACATTCTCTTGCATGGCTTTACATTCTCTTGCATGACTTTACATTCTCTTGCATGGCTTTACATTCTCTTGCATGACTTTACATTCTCTTGCATGACTTTACATTCTCTTGCATGACTTTACATTCTCTTGCATGACTTTACATTCTCTTGCATGACTGTACATTCTCTTGCATCGCTTTACATTATCTTGCATGACTTTACATTCTCTTGCATGACTTTACATTCTCTTGCATGGCTTTACATTCTCTTGCGTTGCATGCCAGCTCAAATGCTTTTCTCATTTCCGAAACAGGATTCTCTGAATGAAGAGTTGTCTGTCATTCTTGATCTTCATTGTCTTCATCTTACTCTCCTCTTCCTCTTCCTCCTACTCCTCCTCCTCCTGCTGCTCCTCCTCCTTTCTAATGTTCTATTTTGTGCTGCGTTTGGTATCTTGATTGGATATATAGGTCTACATGCATGTATGCATAAATATATGGATGGGGCGCGTAGTGTGATAGTGGGTTCGGTGCCTTAGAGCCAGAGTTCCAGGTTCGAATCCACCCCAAGACGCCGCGTATTAACACAAGCAAGTTCTTCACTTGCAATTGCTCGTTGCTTAATCGGCGATGCATGCAGTGTCCGCGTTGTAGGCCTATAATTATAGGTATGAGGAGCGTCTCTGAGTAGAAAGCTTGAAGAGGCACTATAGCAAATGCGAGAATAAAAAAGCTTACTATTGTATTATATGCCATTGCATGCGTTAGGCCTAACCTATAGGCCTATGGTTTTCTGTATGTATGTAGGCCTTTTTATGAAATTGAATATTTATTCATGTGGACCTGCGTTACCAATAATTATACAGTTCTAACTTCTAAGGTCGACTTCTGTGTTGCTTATCAAAGCGGCATTGTCGATTACGTATACCTGTAGGCAGTCTGATACACCTACACACATACACACACACCTACACACACGCGCGCGCGCACACATACACACACACACACGGTGAACGGCCAAGTAGACATGCATATCAGAATAAAATATAGGCCTACTGATTAGACGTAACAGTGCAAGATAAGACGGAGATATACAGAGACACATATAGACAGAGACAGACAGAAGAACGCGTGGTGGTAGCCTATGTGTGATGATGATGATGATCGAGTAGATTCGCCAATAGCAATGGATTAAAGCTTTGAGTGCAGGGCTACTTTGCCATAATCATATCTCTCAGACTTGTTATTCTATTATGTACATTTCCAAAGAAACAATTTCATCAATAATGGCAAAGAAATTTCCGAGCCGAGTGGCAGTCGTTCATCAAAATGAAAAGAAAACATGTAGTGGCCCTAGGCTAATCATCTTCATTACAACAACCGAAATTAAAAGAGTTTTTATTCCAATTAATTAATTAATTAGGACCCAAAGCAATTTGTAATTGAATGTAATTGAAATTCGTAATTTGTAATTTGCGGCTTTGCATCAAAGTAATTTGTACTTTGTAATTGAATTACATTTTATCTAGTAATCAGTAACTTGTAATTCAATTACATGTTGCCCTGTAACAGTAATTTGCCCATCCCTGGGCCGAAGTAACGAGGTTCTTCATTGAGGAGAAAAAAATATTCGTCCGAAGCGTCTGGAATTAATCGAATCCGAGTTGTCCGATTTATATTCGACAGAGGCGCTACGTATTTAGTAGACCAGAGGTTATTTTAACGTGCAGCTGGACACAAAGTGTGTAGTTGGAAAACGAATTTGTGCAGTTGAAAATCAGGTTTTGTGCAGTTACTTTTTCACACACAATCGCATAAGCAATGTAAGTAGCTAATATATTTTAATTAAACTGATTGTAACAAACAAGATTATAACACATTTTTGCCGTGAATTTAACTTTAAATTTCTCTATTTGTTAAGTGTTGCTTATATTTATTGAAGTCTTAGCCCACACTTCTAAGCACTGAAAAGTACAAGCATTTTGTTAATATGACACCTTCAAATGCTACCGTTGCAATGTGGAAATTCAAAAAGTTTCTGATGAGGTTCTGAAAAGGTACAGGTATTTTGTTAAGATGACACCTTAAAATGCTGCCATTGCAATGTGGAAATTCAAAAAGTTTCTTATGAGGCTCTGAAAAATTACAGACCTGTATTTTGTTAAGATGACACCTTAAAATGCTACCATTGCAATGTGGAAATTCAAAAAGTTTCTCATGAGGGTCTGAAAAATTACAGATATTTGATTAAAATGACACCTTAAAATGCTACCATTGCAATGTGGAAATTCAAAAAGTTTCTCATGAGGCTCTGAAAAATTACAGGTATTTGATTAAAATGGCACCTTAAAATGCTACCATTGCAATGTGGAAATTCAAAAAGTTTCTCATGAGGCTCTGAAAAAGTAGAGGTATTTTGTTAAGATGACACCTTCAAATGCTACCATTGCAATTTGGAAATTCAAAAAGTTTCTGATGAGGCTATGAAAAAGTAGAGGTAGGCCTATTTTGTTAAAATGACACCTTAAAGTGCTACCATTGCAATTTGGAAATTCGAAAAGTTTCTGATGAGGCTCCGAAAAAGTAGAGGTATTTTTTTAAGAAGACACCTTAAAATGCTACCATTGCAATGTGGAAATTCAAAAAGTTTCTCATGAGGCTCTGAAAAAGTAGAGGTATTTTGTAAATATGACACCTTAAAATGCTACCATTGCGGAAATTCAAAACGTTTCGGGTTGGGAGGGGCACATCCCCTCCCCATACCCCTCCGCCTACCAGTCTCGGCGCTACGCGCCTCACGAGAGTCCTTCGGACACTCGATTGTCTGCCCCCCCCCCCCCCCAGAAACCTGATTCCCCAGCGGAGGGGGACTAGATTAAACACTGCTCGTTGGAGAGGTAGGTTTATAAGCTTAGCAAGTTACACTATCATGATAATGATAATAATAATAAAATAATAATAATAAATTAATAATAATAATGATAAATAATAATAATAGAAGAAGAATTAGACCTTAGTCTCAATAATGACCAATCTACCCGATATAGGATGCTATTCTGATAATTATGTGCAGTTGAGAAATTTCCTTAAAATAACCCCTGTAGTAGACTATAGTAGAGCATTGGTCGTTCGTCAAGTCGCCAATATAAAAAGAAGAGCAGAAAAAACTGCATGCATACATCCTCTTGCCTCTGTGCAGTTTCTTGTGTGGTAGGCCTACTACAGTAGCCTACTGTTGTAAGACAAACACTTTTTGCAAGTTTTTCTAATACACATGCAATCCGACTAATATGAAACGCATTAATTAGAATAGGTAAACTTTAAAACTAGTCTGAACACATTTTAAAAGCCCTAACTAATGTTCAAGGCTAGATATAGTTCGCATCTTACTCGATCATTAATTTTAAAGAAACGTCTCCTTCTGACTAATGTGTTTAATGTGTCAAACTTAAAAACACACCTTTATTTAGAAATTACTTTCAATAACCTTCCAGTTGACTTGAAGCACAGTAAACGTATATTTCCCGTGATGCAGGTAATTAAAAATTCAAGCAGAATTTCTTGAAATAAGTTGAACATTTGAAGCGATGAGAGAGCAAAACTGCTTAAGGAGACAATAACAAATCATTAAAGGACTATTGTAACTACGCATTGTTTAATATATTGTTTATGTTATATAAACATATAATTATCTATGCTATAGGCCTAAAATGCAAAGACCATTAATTGTCTCCACAGTAGGCGTATATGCAGTATACAGCAAAATGAATTCGTCAGATTAAAAAAGCCAGGATTCAACAATTAAATGCTGCATCAAAACAATCTTAATAGGACAATTTTTGTCCTCTGCGTTTATTCATCTTCTGTGAAAGCGAAGACCGAAATAGTGCCGTCTTGGCCAAACCAACTGGTGTAGTCGATCATCAGTACCTCATTCCTCAATCGGTCAAAGTGCAAGTACCGTGGATGTGCCCAGATGTTGTCTGGCTCTTCTGGAAGAGCAACATCCAACAGATGAAGATCAGAATTATCTAGAAGCTCAATTCCGTTGTTCCGATCGACGATGAGAATTCTGCCGGAGTCGTCCGCAGATTCAACATCGCATCCAAGAAGTGACGATTGATGTTGGTGGACAACGTTCCCATCCATGTCAATCTCCGTCAATTTTCTTTTAAACTCGTAATTGTACGACACAAGCACAAAGTTTCCGCTGGGTTTTGGAATGATGCGCGAGACGTTGAAAAGTCCGAGGGACAGCTTTATCTGATGCTGCAACAATCCATCGGGATTATAAATGCTTATCAATTCATTTGGTCTTTCTGCTTTTGAGATGATTATGCTGCCATTAGCGGATATGAACAGACGCTCAATCTTGTTCGACAAACCATGAATCAACGGTGAAAAATCAAATTGGTCTTCGTGATTCTTGGTCATCCTTACTATTGAATTGACATCGACATTCTGTCTTCCCACATTCAACATATACAAGCAATTTGACAGGCTGCAGGCTTCCATAGCCAGTGGAAACAACCCAAGCGCTTCAACGTCGATGACATGTTTCACTTCACGCAGGTTGTTGCGGTCGTAGACATCGATGAACTCGCCTCGACGACTGCAGTGCATGTAAAGGTCGTCCTTCGTTGTAGTAAAAGTGACCGGAATTCCATGTGATGCAATCTTTAGATTATCCAGTAATTTCAAGCGAATTTGCACAGGACCTAAAACAAAATTGCTCTATGAATACGACTACGAACGCAATTTTGGCTTCTGTAGCGCATTCCATAGTTGTAAAAAAGTTTTTTCCGTTTTTTATTCTCTCCCAAAAAACGTCGTTTTTTCGTTTTTTATTTTTCCCATCGTTTTTTATCGGTTTTTATTTTTTCTTTGTCTTTATTTATACATTTACTTTCTGTTATTATTTTCCTTAATTTTATTTTTTTCTGATATTTCTTATGTTTTCCGCCAACTCTAAAGGATCCAGCTAACTAAAGTCATTATTTCATCGTTTAACATCATCATTTAAGAGATAGCCTACGAGTAGTAGGTTCCTAATCAAGATTTTCATGGTTAAAATGCGGTTTTAGATGTAGCAAAGTCAAATTATTTTCCGTTTCCGTTTTTTATCGTTTTTTGGTCGTTTGTTTTATTTTTTTGAAAAAACGTCGTTTTTTACCGTTTTTTAAATTTCGTTTTCATCGTTTTTTACATCTATGGCGCATTCCCATAGCTGCTGCGTATAGATATTCAAGTCTTTCGTGAACAATATTTTAGGATATTTTTCTCGCCCGAGGTGTAAATGATCCATCAAACTTTAAAAGCAATTCTATAAGTGCTTTGTTGTTTTGGAATTAACGGTCATCCTCATCAATCTAATTGTGCTACCTATAATTGTCACCAAATAATAAAAATGAGAAATAGGCTTAATACAGTATTAAAATCACGTAAATGTACTTGAAAACTATTTTTTTAAATATTTTTATTGTACTAACAAATTTATTCACAAACACAATCAATTAAAAACTTACACGAACAATTGCAAACCCAAATAATAAAACGCTTGAAAAACGTTTTAGATGTTTATTACATCCACAATACATAATAGGTAGCCTATAAACGCTGTAGATGAATCAAAGTGCATATAGAAGTTCTTTGTAGAAGAATTGCCACAGCACAGACGCTACACATATTCTTATAATACCCGATATCATTATAATTATCTATAGTTGTTTTTTTAATAAAGAAAGCTTGTCTGTGTCATTTTGAGGAACATCTGTTCGCCCATTCAAAACTAGGCCTAC
The DNA here is from genome assembly GCA_945859605.1 of Lumbricus rubellus. Lineage (NCBI taxonomy): Eukaryota > Metazoa > Annelida > Clitellata > Crassiclitellata > Lumbricidae > Lumbricus > Lumbricus rubellus. The sequence goes on along the minus strand of OX243813.1, from coordinate 28,673,789 downwards.
TTTATTTTCTCTGCGTATTTCGCACTGAGGAGCGCCTCTGATTGATGTGCACTGTGAGAGGCGCCGGTACGGATGCATTTCCATGGTCGAAAAAAGGTAGTAATCGTTACCTGGTGATACTGTGGACCAAATCCAAGCAAGAGCACATCATCCCCGGCTATGGGGCATGCATAGTAATATAGTATAGCCCATGAGTCGGTTAGGTTCAGATTTGGGCGCCGTGAGGGTCGGTTAGGGTCATGTTAGGCGTCGTGGCCATTCGGTTAGGGTTAGGTATAGGGTTAGTGCGGTCATTCGGTCCCAGTTACTATAACATGCTACTATAAAATATTATGTCATTTAACTCTGCTGTGCATGACTTACAGTTCGAGCATCCGGGCGTTCGACCGTCATCTGTTGGTTCTTGAGACCTTCCTTTCTTCGACAAAGACATGGCAAGGAAAGAAGCTTGAATATTCTGAACAATAAGAATCCAATGCTGAAGTCCGACAAAATTCCAAACAATTTAAAATTTAAAACAACCTTGTAACGCCGTTTTAAACTAAAATTATTACGCCATCTAAAAACTGCTAAGTTGTGGCGTCATGTCAAGGACACGTGTGACGTCAGAGTGGCTAATCAATATCTCTTGATTATTTAGCTCCAGAATATTATAAACGCTCAGTCAAAAATGAAATTGGAGAGTAGTAGTAGTAGGTAGGCCTATCCAGGCTCTGATGGGGTGTGTGTGCAGCGCCACATATTTTTCGTCAATTCCGATACACATGATCATTGATCACCACCGTGTTAGAGCGGTCAATTGGTACAGAGACTTTCAATGCAGCTGCTATAAGCAAAGATATTAGAGTCGTAGACTACGACTCTAATGTCTTCGCTATACGACTCTAATATCTTTGCTATAAGTCGCTGTTTGTTAGGAAGGTAGGCCTATAAAAAAATTATGTAGGCCTATAGGGACGCGTGATCAGTCAGTCAATCGGTCGGTCGGTCGGTCGGGTTGGCGGACCGGGGGCGAGCGAGTCTCAGCGAGAGGTCATTGTCATTGTCAGCTATTGTCATTGTCTGCACCGTCGATGTATAATAGGCCTAATTATTATTCTATCTACAGTTAGGAGGCGATGAGTCATCGCCGACTTACTTCTATTATAGGAGAGACGACGACGTAGTCTACGTAGACAGATAATCATCAAAAATGTAGACTATACAGGGTGGTCCAAAATAAACTGCACAATGATAAATTGATAGTACTATATTCAGACCAATTCAAATATAACCGTGAAAATTCACCAAAAACACAGCAATTATTTTTACTGTAACATTATATGGATGGATTTAATTACATAACATGCTCAATTTGTCCTCCTTGCTGCTCAACCACGCATTGAAGCCGACGACGCCATTGATCAATTGCGCGGTCATAGAAACGCTGTGACAGCTTGGTCCACTCTGTGACGATTGTTTCTTTCAGCTGATCCACTGTGGGGAAACTTTTACGACGGTATACCATCTGTTGAAGCCTTGAAGGGCGCCCCAAACAGCGCAGTCAACTGGATTAAAGTCCGGGCTGTTTGGGGGCCACATGTTAGGCTCAATGAAAGAAATGTTGTCACGTCGCAGATACTCCATAGTGTTCTTGGCGGTGTGTGATGGAGCGCCGTCCTGCTGTAGGGTCCAAGTGTAGTGTTGGCATAATATATTGCACGGATGTCAGGTAAAAGACCCTCACCAAGAGAAAATATATAAATAAGTAAGAAAAATGGCATTAAACATTGAATTGTTATACATTATATCAAGAAAACTGTCACTGTGCAGTTTTTTTTGGACCACCCTGTAGGGCATAATATAGGCATACTCTGTATACTTTGGCGATCGTTGAAGACAGGCGAATAGACGGACGGATGGACGGACGGATGGATAGACGGATGGATAGACGGATGGAGGGACGGGTGGTTAGACGGATGGATGGACGGATTTATAGACGGATATAGGGACGGATAGTTAGACGGACAGAAGGCTGCATGGTGTGTCTGAGTGTAACAGATTGGCGGTGACAATAACCGGCGCCGCAGTAGAAGAGAATGGAGAGAATGGGGGAGGGGCGAGGGGCACCAGAAACAGGCGGCCATCTATCGGCGATCAATGTGTCTATCCAATTTCACGCAATGGTCGCAATTATTCGTCGCTGCAGGGATGGACTGAGTCCCTCCTGTCTTTAGCAGAACCAGACAAACAGAAGCTGAATTCACCAGTGCAGTAAAACTACATGTATGCAGCGGCGCATCTAGGCTAATGTAGGAATCAGATGAATTTAAGCCAATAATATATATATATATAATTATATATAAGTCTTATATATATATATATATATATATATATATATATATATATATATAAGACACACTAAGAAGAGGCCGGTCGTAATACATATTCGTCTGCTGACAGAGAGAGATGAGAAGACACAGAAATCGGGCAGAACAGTGACGCCCACGCACACACGTATCACCTACAGATAGGAACGAAGTCAGACAGACTAACACACACGCACACACAGATGAAATAAACGGATAGAATCAGCGAAATAAATGGACCGAGAGAAAGAGGCATTGCAATGATTACACGTTTCGGTTCAGTGGCTTTTATTATTGATCAGCTGATACATAAGATGAAACGTGCATTGTGCTCCGTTGAACAATGCATGGAGACAATAGCAGCAGCAGCAGCAGCAGCAGCAGCAGCAGCAGCAGCAGCAGCAGCAGACAATGATCCTTATCATCCAGAGTCAACTCCTTCTTCAATTGCAGCTTACCAGAATTATACTCTGAGTCAACTGGTGCCATTGTGGTGCTGCTGCAGCTGCTGGTGGTGTTGGTGGTGGTGATGGTGGTGGTGGTGGTGGTGGTGGTGGTGGTGGTGATGGTTGTAGTGGTGATGGTGATGGTGATGATGGTGGTGATGGTGGTGGTGGTGGTGGTGGTGGTGGTGGTGGTGGTGGTGGTGGTGGTGGTGGTGGTGGTGGTGGTGGTGGTGGTGGTGGTGGTGGTGGTGGTGGTGGTGGTGGTGGTGGGGATGCAGATGCTGCTGCTACTGCATTTGCCTTTGGCCTATCTCTTGTGAGCTTTATTCCAGTGCAATCGCGTTGTTTGGCAATACGACCTATCTATATAGGTCCCCCATGGAGTGTTTTATTCTTAACGCAAACTAGAAATTTCAATCGATCTTTTACAAGTATACCGCTTGACCTCATGATTAATTAGTAACTGAACTTTATAGAAAAACTTATCGTTTCTGCCATAATTATAAGTCGCGTTAGCTTAATTCTCTGCAGGGTAAGTTTACATTGATATACGACGGTTTTACGACCTCTTGAAATTAGGTTTAGGCCTATATAAGTGATAATATAACTGGCACCGCCAAGAAATAACACTGCATATGGCCTAAACGTATATAAAATACTATAAACAATGCATATGTAGCCTATATATAGGCTACGTAGGCTATAGGGTATCCATAGATGCATGTGTCAATTATAAAATTACAAACACTTCCAGTCCCAGCTTAATAATAATTATCTGTAATAATTAGGACGTCGCATTACGCGTTTCCCTATTAGCCGTGTTATGTTATGTCATGTGATTTCAACCCAAAAATGAATACTAGGCCTATAGCAGTGAATTCAATATGCGACTCTCGTACTAGGCCTATAGTTTATAATATTATTTTATATATAAACGAGGAAAGATGAACAGATCTCTAACGTAGAATATAATAGGCCTATATTTAGTGCTTTAGTGTCGTTTAGTTAGTGATAAATATACCGTATATAGATCTACAATGCGTGTGGTGTGTGTGTGTGTGTGATAATTAATTATGTAATAAATCAAAGCGCGGTTCGCTCGGATCATCTGATAATCACATGAACGGACGAGAGAGGGCGTTCCGAACATAACGGTGGACTCACGGAGTAATCCTCATGAGCTATACAGGACCAAAGACCATAAATCTCGGCGGGTTCTAGGCTATATGCTGGTTCCTCTGCTCCCATAGAGGTCTGCAATGACCTATTATAGGCCTATAATACACAGCTGCTGCTATTGCATCATGAGGCTGATCCAAAATGTGAGTTTTGAGCAATTAAGACAGAGAAAGCCCGATTATGAGAAATAGAGATAATCATTACAACTTAAATTCACAAGTCTGTTTTGGAAAGTTATAACCGAAAGAAAATGACAGACTACGATACATGTGTAGGCTGCTCTGCGTTTATTTAGAGCGTATACTAGCGTAGCCTATATTTGTATTTAAGCTAGATTAGCATTATTTAGAAAATCAACGGGCGCTTTAAAAAGGTTTTTCGAAGACCCTGAACTGGCCTGCAGTATAGACGGCTTCATTGGCTACAAGTTTGCGATGCCATGTTCATGTGTGCGCTATAGTTTGTAGGCCCTACGTCGAATTCGTTGAATTTCGTCTGTGACCGCATAGGCCTAAAAGCCGACGAGGTCACGTGGCCTGTTCCTGGTAGAAGTGTGTCCATCAACGATGCAGCGAGTACGGTAGGGTTATTCCCAGAGATCAGGACAGAGATTAGGAGTAGGAGAACGGCGAGGAGGAGGAGCAGGAGAAGCAGGAGGAGCAGGAGGTGCAGGAGGGGCAAGATCAGCAGGCGGTGCAGGAAGAGGTGCAGGATCATGCAAGAGGAGGAGAAGCATGAGAAGCATGAGAAGCAGCAGGGGAAGGAGCAGGATCAGAAGGAGAAGCAGGAGGAGCAGGAGAAGGAGAAGCAGGAAAAGCAGGAGGAGCAGGAGGTGCAGGAGGGGCAAGATCAGCAGGCGGAGCAGGAAGAGGAGCAGGAGCATGCAAGAGGAGGAGAAGCATGAGAAGCATGAGAAGCATGAGAAGCAGCAGGGGGAGGAGCAGGATCAGAAGCAGAAGCAGAAGGAGCAGGAGAAGCAGAAGGAGCAGGAGAAGGAGAAGGCTGGTGGCAATTTTCAGAGAAAGAAGAGAAGGGATGAAGCCGACAGCAATGAATCGACAGATGAAGCAGCGAATTGCATCATGGGCCTGCACAATGTGCACATGCCACGGAACGGAAACACGCCTTCAATCGATTAATACATGGAATTGTTGTGTGCATTTATAGGCCTACAATCCCTACATGCATGGAGAAGCCGCCTATCGATATTTACGATGGTGGATAGTTATAGCACAATAACCATCCGCAGCTATAGTGGTGCACTGGCTGTGCTGTAGACAGTGTATTGCATATAGAGGCCGTCGGTTCCAAGTAGTAGGAATGCAGCATATCCGTCCGTTCATTTAAAGGCCATCCTATAGACTACAGGGAATATAGGTTCATGCTAAACCGGCTTGACGACTATTTCTACAGAGACAATTATTTATTTACGTTCAATACAAACAGATATTCAGAGGAAACACAACAACGATTGAAATTCTGAAACAAAATACTTTTTGACGGCCGCGTTCTGCTTAGCAGCTTTCTCATGAGCGTCTCTTTCTCTCTGCACAACTAGCAATGTTTAATCTATAGTGTCATTGGGTGCCGGAAAATTTCTGACGACCTTGACATTCATTCGCCCAAAATTTTCCAATAAGGTACCAACGTCCCCGATTTTAAAATCTGATGACTTTTATTGTCATTTGTCAAAAAATTTCAAAATAAGATGTCAACTTCCATGCCTTAAAACTTGATGACCTTTTCAGAGTCTTTCTTTCTGAACTTACCGAAAACACGCACAATGTCGTCTTTTAGCGTTTTTTTACTGCGCAACCTCTTTCTTCCATTCCGGTCCTCCATGGTCTAAATTACTCCCGGATTGGGCGGAATAGCAGTGTCGACCTTCCCCCCGTTTTTCACTGCACAAGATTGCTTCTACAATTTCACAAATTCATTTACAACTACACGTTAAAAAAGCCCTGAGTTACTTCCAGCTGCAACTTATGCACTTATTGCTCACCATGTAGCCTACGTCTCAACTGGCCAGAATAACATTCAATCTCAAACTCGCAAAACAGCCGCATGTATACACTCGTGACTATTTGTTTAATGAGCAAACACTTTTCCACATGCTTGATCGATTGCATCACACCGCCGAAGGCTCAGATGAACTTACCGCTTGGTTCTTACGCCTTCTCCTCCTCCAACCCCAATTACCGCATCTGCTCCGGCACACTTGATCAGCAAATCAATGTTACAATCCCACGTAGGCCTACCAGCCTAGTGGAAGATCGCGTTGAAAAATCCTATAGGCCTATATTCCAAGGGTGCCAACTGCCAAATCCAATTGCTACATCGGATTAATCAATTAGATCTATCAACCCATTTCAGTCGTTCAGATTTTATCAAGATTGACTGAAAGAGTTATTGTACAATATTAATTTTAAATATTTTCCCCGCTTCTAACTCATCCCCAGCTCGCGAGGAATTTATGGACCAAGTTGCTTTCGGGCCAACTGGTTCTGCATGCTACAGCCGTTACCATATCGATACTCCATCATATTAGGGAAATATTGCGTATGCATTGCTAATGACTTTTTATAGTTATCATTTCTACCGATTACTTGAAAGATTTCGACACCGTTCACCATTCCGCTCTTGAGGAAAAGCTGCAGGTCTATTGGAGATTCAATGTTCCTGAATCCCGATCATGCCTTCAACTGGTTTATCGAATATATTTTAAAGACAGAGACATGGGCGGAGTTTATCATGGGCTAGGGGGGGGGGGGCTAAGCTCCCCCAAGAAGGCCCAGATTCAGCTTTTAACCATGTAAATGGTATATTTTTCCTGGCTTAGCCCCCCCTAAGGAGGCATTAGCCCCCCCCCCAAGAACGGAAACCAAACTCCGCCCATGGACAGAGACCACAACTCACAAGTCACAGCCACCCGACTCGCCAAAAATCTCTCTCTCAAGTTGCCCACATAGGCTAAACGCTAGCGCTGTGCAGAGCTCTGGAGTTGGTCCATCCTGTTAGACAGGGCTTTTTAAAGGAATTTGTGACTGCGCAACCAACAATTTGAATCTGGTGTGCCCATTGTAGAGAAAATTTCTAATGACCTTTATTTAGTCGTTCACCTGAAATTTCCCCAAAAATGTTGGAAGTCGCCGGTGTCACGATATAAAGCAGGCCTATCCCTCGATACAAATTCTCCTTCTCGAAATAGAGTCTCCCTGGCTGAAAATCTGTATTGGAAGACAATTTGTGATGCAAAAGTATAGCCTATATAATGTTCGTGTTAAATAATTTAGCAACGTAAACTAATGGTTTAATCTGTTCATCTAAGCTTATAAATTTTACACGACTTTAGCCGATTTCACGCTCAACGGGGGGGGGAGACTTTATTTTGTAGGTGTAGGAAATATTCTCTCCACCCGGAGACTTTATTTCAGAATAATTATAGGCCTAGTCTCCGAGGGGCGAATTTATTCTGGATCAGATCTCCGCCGGGGGAGGGCTTGTTTCGAAATAAAGTCTCCGGGGAGAGACTTTAAGCAAGAGACTCTGTCACGCGATATTTGCCATCAAAGTAATCTCAGGGCCTTTTTTCGTCATTCGCCAGAAATTTGGCCTTTCTGCGTATTTTCATTGAATCATTGCACAACCCCTTCGCTCCATTGCGCTCTTCCATAAGAAATAAATATATAAAGGATCTACATAAAGAACATTATATCGGAATTTTCTTATTAACTATAATATTTCATAAATGTCACACTAGGATTTGTGGGTCGGAAGTAGAAAGAGCAGAAACTGACGGGTGGGATATCTATAGAAACTAATAATATTGACAGTCGGAAAACAATCGAAAAAGACTGCATGCAGGGATAAGACCAGAAATAGACAGAACCGACGAATAGAAAGCGCAAGCATTGCACACTGTTGTCAATTAAAGAGAGAGAGAGGCAGAGACAGAGGCAGAGAGACAGAGAGAGCGGCAGAGACAGAGAGACAGAGAGACAGAGAGACAGAGACAGAGGCAGAGAGACAGAGAGAGCGGCAGAGACAGAGAGACAGAGAGAGACAGAGAGAGACAGAGAGACAGAGACAGAGATAGCAAGACAGACAGACAGAGAGAAGTACAAGCACTCAGCGGCGACAGAGCCCCAGAAGTCAAATTCAGGGAACTATTCGAGCGGTATAATCACGTATACACAACAGACAGCGACACAGAAAGAGAGACAGATACAAAGACAGAGATAAAGACAGAAACAGACAGACAGACAGCTAGAGAGACAGAGAGAAACAGAGACAGACAGACAGAGACAGACAGACAGAGACAGACAGAGCCGATTAAATACACACCCACCGAACGAGACAGATAGAATGGACAACAGCAGACACAAAACACACACAAAACACACACACACAGCGACACATATATACAGACTCAGCCAATAGAAAGGATCAGGAGGAACTGTGAGGCGCAGATCCCCTTTGCGAACTCCCTCCCTCCTCCGTCCTCCCTCTCTCCCTCCTCTCCCTCCCTCTCTCCCTCCTCTCCCTCCCTCCCTCCTCGTGCATTTAGCACGTCTGTCTAGCGCTGCAGCAACGCCTGTATGCACGTCTGATGCACTGGCTCTATATAAAGCCATCGGTATCGGTGTCCGGTCACAGCAAGGCATCTGATTCCTCAGAAGACGGACGTACGGACGAACGGACGAACGGACGGCCTGTGGCTCAACAGAAGTTCCTTCCCACCCCCTTCTCGCAGGACGACTGTTTGACTCAGCAGCAGCAGCAGATCCCATCTTCTCTTGGAGTCATCAGAGACAATGCAGACGACAACTGGCATCCCCCTCTCGCTTCTTGCTCTGCTTCTCACCAGCAGCAGCATCTGCCTGATGTGCTCGGGCGCCACTGGGGCGGCGTCGGCGGCGGCCAGCGAGTGCAGGTGCGTGCCTGACCAGTGGGAGGGAGTGCTGGACGTCGTCGAAAGGGAGTTTGAAGCGCGTGGCGATGGACAGGGACAAGAAACGAGGAGCAGAGTGGCCGTCCACTACGACTTCGTCAACCGTAGATTCGCTACACATGACCTTAAGACCGGTCGGAAGTCACTGGCCGATTACCGTCTGGTAAGTTTCGCTTTTTCACTCGGCGCTATAAAAATTTCTCCTGCTTTTGTATCGCTACTTAGAGTGCTCAGTCGTATACTCCCAAGTTACTCAGTTTCTTTATAGATGCAATATAACAGGATTAGGATACACGATGGTAGGCTATAGCCATAATTATGTAGCCTACTAGTGTACATCCAGCTAACTAATCGTATACTGTAGCCACTCCAGATATTTGGTAAGATACTTCTCCAAAGCTAAGCGTAGGGCACCAGCTTATTCTCGAGCGCTGCATTATCTCAGAAGAAGTTGTCCAGTGATAGGTACGGATCTTTCTGCCTTCTTTGACGAGCTTAAGGATCTGACATGACTATTGACTAGGCCTATTGTCCGACTAATCCGTGCATACGACTATAATAATAACTCCAAACTCCCTTGCGGATCCATTTTGGTCAACAGACTCGCTTTAGAGAACCAGTTAAACGTGACTACATTGAGAACATTGGTGTCTCTTTCATGAGACGATATAAATAGATAGAGAGAGAGACAGACTGACAGACATACAGAGAAAGAGAGAGAGACAGACAGAGACAGAGACACAGACAGAGACACAGACAGAGACACAGACAGAGACACAGAGACAGAGACAGACAGAGAGAGAGACAGAGAAAGAGACAGAGAGAGAGAGCAACTGCAGCAGACGACTACAGCCGCCATGTTGTTGCTCTTTGTTCGTTTGTTCTGCAGGGCGTTCGTTTCAACCTGCATCGGAACAGATGTCGTGCAGTCTATTCAGCAGAATCAATGCGCAGAATGTGCTTTCCAGGTCTACACAACTTTTAAAATAATATAATCAATTCATCGTCGTCGTTGTCATCATAGCTGCCATCATCATTACCGTATGCCATCATCATTACCGTCGTTGTTATTGTTGCTGTGGTGTTTACTGTTTAGTGAATGCATATAGCACATTGTAGCCTATGATTAATGTGAGAGAGTATATATTTCCAACACAGGAAGCTGCAGACCAACAACGTAGGATATACAATTATACATGTATCAGTGTGTTGTTTTATGCATGTTGCTGTGTCTGCAGCTGCAACCTTCCTAACAAAGTCTCCCAATAACATGCGTGTCCGAATCTGATGACTTGTAAGTCCCACTGCAGTTACAGCTGCGAGGACTCAGCCGTAACAGTCACCGCCGACGCCACAGCGGGAATTGCGATCATTAGATTCTTGCGCTCAGACTGTCAGACACTGATTCTAGCTTTTCATCGGTTTCATCGTAGATTCCGTGATGCCTCGATGGTCCGAAGTCTGTAGAGGAAACGCTTCGAAAATGAGTCTGTCATGTAGATATCCCACGGAGAATAATGCAGATGACGGCTGCGTAATACTTAGTTATAGCTCGTCTGTGTGGTATAGATCTATTCGTGTATGCATGCTGGTATGCAGACTGTATACATGTATATACACCAACCTATCAAATCGCATCGATCTTTTTGTTCTTCGTGTAAAGTTTGTGAAGATGGATTTATATTGGCATCGAATACGTAATATCTGTGATGTATTTCTGTCAGTAATTCAACAGCCTCAGTTGGGATTAGGCTAAAATGGCCTTTACGTAAAACATGCATAGGCTATGAAAGAGCGTATGGCGCCCTCATAGTGATTTATAGAAAAAATATGCTCGATTTAAACAATAATTGAAATGTCATATTCAGAAGTTTACAGCATGATCAGTATCTGGCCTATGCTTAACATTTTCTATTCTATTATTATCTAAGAGTGCCTCCTCTTCCTCCACGTCCTCCATCTTCTCATAATTATACTCCTCCTGTTCTTCCTATACTCCTTTGAACCATCTTCTCCTCGTCGTCGTCCAGAAGATGGTATTAAGTGGGTGGGCTGTAGGCTATACACTGTTATACACGGTGTCAGTCGAGTAATTTTCTGATTAAAACATGTTTCTGATCGATGATTTTCTTTCGATAGACGGCGCCATTGTCGTCAATTCGGTGACCGTTGGAGCGGAACTGGCGGTCAACATCTGGAACTTCGTGGAACCTCACAACGCAACGGTGACGACGACTGCGACGAGAAGCACCTGCATTCCAATCATCGAAGACATCATCGTCACCGATAAAGGTAGCGTATATCAATATGTTTGCACGGCAGAATGATCACAGAGGATTATTTATTAGAGCGGGAAAATGAAAAGTAAGGTGGGTATTTATACAGCAACGGAGGTCAAACGGTGCAACGAATAGGGCAATGTATGGTGGCATTACACTACAGCCATTGTTTTTTGTTGGAGCTTAATTAATAGAATGCAATAGCCAACAATAGCATTGAAACTTGGTTGTATAAGAGCACTTAGTCACCATAGCCTACAGTTAGCATGCAACAAGAACATAAAAATAATTATGGTTTATTAAAGGTGATAAAGTCTTTCATAAGTTAGGTCTATACACTACAATTATACATAATTCGTTTCTTAGTGAAACTTATTTTATTTTATTTTTTAAATGGCTGGCTTAATAACATTTTCAGGCTGAACTGAGTTTTGCTTTGTTCTTGTTTATGTTTATTTTATTTTGTTTTCCGAGGCTATCTCGGCGGTGACATATAGGCCTATAGATAAGTAGGCTACTGTTACGCTCTGGAAATAGAGCGTGCGCTGGGCCTTCTCTATACCGGTCGGTAGGGCCGGATTAAGAAATGTGGGAGCCCTGTTCGGAATTTTTTTAAAATCTTCGATCGAAAAATGTGATTTTTTTTTAGTCGCTTGGTCGAAATTTCGTCAGAATATACCAAATTTTCTCTCAAAATATTTGTTTCGCATGTGTGGGGCCCCGAAAGTGTGGGAGCCCCTGTTCGGCCACACATGCTGAACATGCCTTAATCCGGCCCTACCGGTCGGTGTCCATGCTAAAAACAAGTTCCATTCACTGCTCTATAATTTGATTGAAATCAAAACTAACGTGACTAACCCAGTTCAGCTTTCCGTCCGGATGAGTCGCCCAAAAGTTAAAGATTCTATTCCTTAAAAATTATAATTGCAGGTATTGTATTCATACTTGTTGTATGGTTGAACTGGTTCTAAGAGTAGGCTAAGCTATCATGCATGGAAAGAGGGCAAACGAATGGGTACTGGAGGTGGCAGGGATGTAAAGAATTCTGTTCAGTTTGATTAAAACGAGAATGACTGGAAAAAGAGATGCATGCAGGGTACGTACGGTGCCAGGCGCAAGAACACAGAGGAGGAGACCGAGGATGGGATGGATTGCCATTCATCAGAACCTGAATGGAAATGTCATTCGATCGGGTGCTGGCAGAGAGACAGAGAACAGGAAAAGATGGAGAAAACTTGTCTGTTAATGAATCGACGAACCTTCGGACCGAGGAGGGTTGAAGACAAGACTGCGTACCTACAGGCGGAGTGGATCGTATTGCAGATGGCGTTTCCTATTTTGAGAACGGAATAATTCATGCATGGTTTCTCAATGTCTACAGTTTCAGATGACACTCTTCTTTTTGTTGTTTGTTTCAACCTCTAAAACAGAGGTAAATTCATTCTTCTTCCTCCAAACACAGATTTTCGCTTTAAATTCTCTCCATCAATTTATCGCTATTGCCTCGAACTAGAAATGTGACTGACACCTCTGGGGCATGGAAGGGGATTTTTGCGCTCGGCGTGTGATTTGCCGACCGACGTTTCTTTGATTAATTCCTTGGTCTATCTCTTCCACTGTTCCGTAAACTGGTGAAGACTATACTATTTTGTTAGAGGGAGCGCTGACTTGGGTCGGGAGCGCTACTGAATCTGTGAGCGTCGCTTTATAAATGTTCAATTACAATTGCAATTACAATTACAATTACATGGTCAGACACAAAATATGAAGAGTGCGAGTTCGTTCCTCGTCTGAGGTGGTTATTGTGTATACTGTATAGGAACCTTGAGCAAGTCCTTCACTCATAATTGCTCTGCAGTACAATAATTGTATCTGGCAAATTGCCTAGAAAGACTTCAGCAGACCTTCGGAAAATTTTGTGTCGAATCTACACATTAATTTTAGCCAGCTTACCTTTTTCCCAGCGGATCAAACGCGAATGCATTTATCACATGCTCTTGAATAGATATCACTAGCATCTAAAGCATCGCTCAACGGTAATTAATTATCAATCAAGCCTTAATGACTTGCTCCTAAAAGAGAAGTAGTTCAGAGGTCCACATTCTGCATAAAAAGAGGACACTATAGCATGTAGTCGCATCGCTCAACAGTAATTAATTATCAATCAAGCCTTAATGACTTGCTCCTAAAAGAGAAGTAGTTCAGAGGTCCACATTCTGCATAAAAAGAGGACACTATAGCATGTAGTCGCATCGCTCAACAGTAATTAATTATCAATCAAGCCTTAATGACTTGCTCCTCAAAGAGAAGTAGTTCAGAGGTCCACATTGTGCATAAAAAGAGGACTTCTGGTAGGATGCGTTTGAATCGCGCTCGATCCATGTATAATTGCCTTTCATGTATCAACCACCTGTCGGGTTCCCAAGACGTCTCAGCCTCCCACGACCACTCATTCATCGTCCACGACGAAGAAGAAGAAAGGGAAGCTTATACACGGACGAGAGGGAGGAGGAGAAGAAGGATGAGGAGGATGAGGAAGAGGAGTACGAGGAGCAGGAGGAGGAGGAGGACAACGAAGAGGACGATAAAGAGGAAGACGAGAAGTGGAGGGAGAGGAAGAGAACGTAAGAGGACGAGGACGAGGATGAGGAGGGGGAGAAGAAGGAGGAGAAGGAGTGCCTCGATATGATCCACTCTATGGACAGACGGCTAAAACTGTTCGGTCCTTAACTCTTTGGTTTGCACAGAGAAACAACACACTGTCATTGTTGACGAGAACGCGTTCAAGTGTAGGCGACTGTTCGGAATAATACGAAGGCACCGATCCGATCCGAAGAATCCCCGCCGAACACACACACATACGTACGCACACACACACATACACACACACACAAACACACACACACTCGTCACGTTCATTTTCCACTTAAGTGATGTCATATCCGCTGCTGGCTGTTGTTGGACTCTTTTGACGTGCGTAAGAGTAAACCACCTCTCTCCCCCGCTACTCCTCACCCCCTTCCCCCCACCAACCCCCCCTCCCGATGCAGAGAGGCGAGACGGCGACAGATTAGGGTGGCGACGTTCGTTTGTAAGTTGGCGACTGGAATTCGACGAATTATTGATAAACGGTTTATGAAGAGCGACATTTAGTCGGTTTGTCGGTCGACTCCGATGGGGTGTGGGTGGGGGTGGAGGGGAGGGGTTCGGAGTGGCATTTGTCGGAAGTCGATTGACGTTAATCCGGAAATGGGCTCAGCCGGATATAAAGAAGTCCTGGCGCCGCGGATTACAAGTGAGATTCCTACGCCAGCAGCAGCGTCTATTATTAGATCTCGCCTGAAGCGGTTGTCGATGACAGATGGCCGCCGCTGCTGAAGACTTGAGCGCCACCGCCGACGTCGAATGTGTGCGTCACCGTGCGTGCCTTCTGTAGACCCTTGAAGCCCCTCCCCCCCCAAATATAAAGTGGTTGAAAGTGAAATGTCCCTCCCCCTCGTACTTAAGAGATGACAATCGATCGTGTCTCGGTTCTATTCTTCTGACAACGACCTTTTCCATTCGACCCATTCAACCGGATTACTCGCGTGAATGGCACTTTGTCCTTCTATTCTCAGCACAAATGATATCATGATATGCGTCCAAAATATGAGATGTGTTCTTTTGTTGTAATTATTTGGATCTGACAATGACGCTGTCGTCATTGTTGCTAAGTGTCTGATTTTGCGGATAATAATTATAGAAACTGTTAATCTGAGTTTCCACTGACAGATCTTATTCGAGTCTCGTGTTTGTCGCTTGTTTTTTTCATCTTGTAATTAACGCACAAAATTTAATACGAGATAGATCACGTTTTCTCTATTGTTTGTTACGCCCTATAGACTAAAGGTTAACGCTGTACTACACTGAATTTCATAGACAACCATAACATGCACCTTCCCATGTGAACTTATGCTGCAGTTCGGTTTATGTTATAGGCCAATTATAGTCTATGTATACACCGTCTCGAAGTATTGATATTTAACTTAGATCTATTTACATGAAACAATATACTCAATTAAACATTATTATGTTCAGTTGAATAGATTTAAGTTAGGCCTATGATATTATCATAATCAATACGTTGAGACGGTATTAATATAAACTAATCAGCCAAAGTCTTTGACCAACAGGTTCAACATATCTGACGCCAAATCTGCTCATACAATCGACAAAGTTCACCCTAAACTTTGTTACTCAGAGAGTCTCAGACTAAACATTGTTAGACCTCAACCTGACAGAGTGAGGCAACTAATGCAAAAAAATGGATTCCAGCTACACGCAAGCTTTACCCATATATATATATACACTGTGCCCCATAAAAAAACACCAAATTGTTTTGCAAATATCTCTAATACCTGATGACATATCAAGCTAAAATTTTCCAAATATTTAGAGAAGTGGACCAAGAATATGATTCCAAAATTTCATGAAATAAAGTTGAACGGATAAAAAATATGAATATTTAAACTTCATATACCGAAATTGCAGTTTACAAGCAATTTTCTGTCAGATTCGATAAACTGTTTCCCTATTATCTCCAATGCCTGATGATTAATCATTCTAAAATTTTCCAGATATGTAGAGAATTGAACTAACAATATGACCCCAACAGTATGGTTTGATAATTTAATTAAATAAGATGCTCAAAATGTCCCCCTCCTGCTTGCACGCAAGCCTGAGGGCGCTGGCGCCATTGCAATGGCAACAGCAACGTCGATTATCCTCTGGTTCAGGCCATCCCGCACTTCCAACAAGCGTTGCTTCAGATCGTTTATATCATGGATTGTTGTCTGGTAGGCTCGATCTTGCATCACGCTCCACATTTTATAGTCGACAGGATTCAAATCTGGACTGTTCGGAGGCCATAATGTGGGAGAAATGAAGTCTACACAATAACAGACTTGCTGAAAACTGAAATTTCGGGTGATGAAGTTGAAATATCCATATCTTTCTATCCCTTCACATTTATGACATGAAATTTTGGAATCCTATTCTTGGTTCAATTCCCTAAATATATGGAAAAAGTTTTTATGATTACTCATCAGACATCAGAGATGTAAAAAAAATTGTTTGGCTTACTTTTTATTGAATCTGACAGAAAATTGCTTGTAAACTGCAATTTCGGTATATGAAGTTTAAATATTCATATCTTTTTATCCGTTCAACTTTATTTCATGAAATTTTGGAATCATATTCTTGGTCTACTTCTCTAAATATTTGGAAAATGTTAGCTTGATATGTCATCAGGTATTAGAGATATTTGCAAAACAATTTGGTGTGTTTTTTTATGGGGCACAGTGTATATACACATATAATTAGGTCCATATACATTATATATATATATATATATACATGTAGCAACTCATGTGCACATATATAATAAATCTAAATATAATCTAAACCATATCATATCTATAATTAAGGCGCTACTGTATGAAGAAGAAGAAGATGTCATGATGTCGTTGGTTTTGTTAGATTATACATTGCTGTCTTCGACTCTCTACACTGACGTGAGAATAGGAATCAGTGACGTCAGTGTCTTTGACTTACCAAAGGATTGCGTCTTCGTGAGAATACCTGGAGTCATCTCCATGCATGATGACCATCACTCACGACAGGTTTATTCAATTCAATTCACTTTTTAACTAATAATTTAATTATATTTAATTTTCTTTCGCATTATAAACTTATTGCATTATTGGATCATCGACAGACCTTTGGGCTCTAAATATGTGGATTAAATTGATAATGCGTAGAGCATACATATAATTATAGACCTTTATATATAAAATTATAAATGATATTGCCTGGACCCTATGAATAGCATATATAGTGCCCCACACTTATTCAATGTGCAAAAACTGCACATGTGTCTACCAGTGTGCAGCACTGTATATTATTTGCATAATGTATGCAATTTATGTGTGTGTGTGTGTGTGTGTGTGTGTGTGTGTGTGTGTGTGTGTGTGTGTGTGCACATGGGCACAAGTTCCTCATAATTATAGGCTTCGTGCATGACAGTGTGTGTGTGACTGTGTGTGTGTGTTTCTTTGAATGCATGGATGTGCCTAAATATATATATACATGTATATATTATATATATATGTAAATATGTGCATGTGGGTTACAACAGGGACGTCATGATGTGAGCTGAGTGTGTGGATGAGTATTATGGGTATTATGGGTATTATGTGTTTATGTGTTGGCGCTTGTGCGTGCAAAACAGTAAACGAGACCGGAAATAGAAACGGAAAGACATCGAGAGCCGCAGGAGAATAAAAGAAGCGAAACAGGGAAGAGACAAGCTTATATAAGGACGGTGACAACAGTGAGATGAGTATGGATGGATTACGTCATCCGGTTCGTCGTCTGCCATCGATCTAAATATAGACTTGTTGTGGATGATGGCGTACAAACAGAACATGACTCTTCTTTCTCTTTAACCATAATAATTGATGTTCGAGGGACTTGGAGATTCCTGAACGTGCGTGTTTGTATTTGTAAGCTGTGTGTGTGTGTGTGTGTGTGTGTGTGTGTGTGCGTGTGTACGTGTGTGTGTGTGTTTGCGTGTATGTATGTTTGTGTGCATTTAGACTTGTAAAGACGTGTTGAGGTTGCGAGTGCTCCACGGTTCTATAGCCTCGATGATTATCATAAGCGTTCTACATGTATAGTCTTTTCTTCATTGTCCATTTTTGTCACTCTTCTACAACTCTTCTACATAGTAGCCTACTGCAGCAGGGAATGTATGCATTAGACTGGTCCAAATTCGCATGGGAAAAATTTTTTCTTTTGGATTTTTGAGGCATGTTGATACATTTGTTCATTTTGATCTAAAAAAGTACCTGTGTGAAATTTTATGCCACAATTGTAATATTAAGGGGTCACTCACGAGCATCAAAGATGGGGTTTTGGGGCTATATATTGATAGTCCATGCAATTTGCCGTTTGACCTGGGAAAAATTATAACACAATCTTTCTGAACGGTTTCCTTCTCAGGATTTGCTGCTGAATAAAATATCCAAAATCCGATAAGATCTGACCATGGGGTCTCCCCCAAAATGGGGTTCAAAATATAATGGTTTTTCGTTCATTTTTACATTGAATATCGGGCTGCTGACAACCTTAATGTGGCTGGAAACTGATGTTTTCAAGAACAATTTTCATAAATTTGTTGGTTGTCCCTCTCAGAACATTGATAAGTAGGCCTATACTTAAACAGGCCTACCAGTAGGAGACTAGAAGGGAGCATTAGGGCACGTGCCCCATGATGTTCTATAAATTGAGCTGGTTTCAACGCTGGACCGCAGCATTATTTTTAACAGGCTTTCTAGTCACATCCTATTTGCAGTACAATACTGTATGGCCAAAGGTCTATTTCTTAAAGCTCACTTAGGCATGCCAGGGTTGACAGACGAACCATTATAGCGTCAATCTGAGAGATTCATTCATCCACGAAGTCAAGAAAGAAGATGCCCTCTTAGTTCCACTCTGGAAGGTAACTGTAGCAGACCTTACACGAGAAAGAAGAGGGCACATAGGTTGGCCCAGGGTGTGAATTACTGGGCGTTTCAGCCCCCAGTCTTTCTTAGAACCCCATAGTAAAGTATGTTTTTCACACACCCAATTCCAAGTAAATTGTGGTTCAACCCCAGTTATTTTTCCACAATTCTCACACTGAGTTGACCTTTTGTCAATAACTGTTGATTTCAAGCCCAAATATCAAATTCGATGAGTTCATTGCTGTGCCCAAACTTCCATCGGCTAGCCTACTGGAACTGTCATGACCAACGTCGCTGTCAAGATCAATGAAGAATGGACATTGGAAAAACCTATTGAAGCTATTTTATTTGACTCTACTTACTGCTTACAACACTGGCATGGGATCCAGTACGGATGTTAGTAACTGTTCAGTGTTGTACCTCTCTTGCGTTTAAGTTGTACAGACATCTCGCAACAGAGTCTATGTTGGATACAGTCTTCACAGTTGTGATGGACTCAACTTCTGGACCCGATATCCAGCTATTCAAACGTTTATCACCAACAGTGGTCTTTCATCATAACAGTCCGCTAGTCCGTGCATTTTAGGCTCTAAAATAGATGACTGCAGGAAGTGCCAAGATGCAGCTATCGTGGTCATGAAGACCTCCAGAACTGTGTAAACTGCTTCTGTATTTTCTAACAGAGGATCTTCACACTCCACAATGCACGACAGATAAAAAAGTTCATTTACGTATACTCAAACTCGTGATGTTTTCACTTTTTTGAGCCAATGAAATCAGCCAGGATCGGAGAAGCTATAATCTGAGAAGTGGCTGTTTTCATTGTCCTGATCTAATCCAGTACCTGCAGCGTAGTGGCTCCAAGAGCTTGTGATGCTGCTATGAATGACTTTGCTCTCCTGGATGACTTACACAACACTGTAAATGAGAAGATCACTAAGGCGGCATTTACTACACTTTCATGCATGCTTCATTTCTGGTATTTAGAAATTGACCTTGCTGGGTTCTTATTTTTCTCCAAGAAGTAGTTAATGAACGAGAAAAGAGATAATCAAGACACAAGTAAAGAAGAAGAACCTAGACTGCAAGAGGTAGTTTCCTAAGAAAAACAAGGAGAGGAAATAACAGAGAGCCGGAGGTTTATGAAATCTCTTTGTATTAAGGAGACGTTGTTGGATCTTCCTCTTAAGTAGGCCTACAGACCAAGTCGTGAATGATGGGGCAGAGAGATTTCTGAGATTAGTTGCAACATTCAGCACCTTCAATGATACGCTGACGAAGAGCGAAGACATTAAGCAGGTGGCGGAGCTTCATCGTAATCTTCATGGTCAAATTCGACTTTCGGAACGACAATGTGACATGCTGACAGCATTCTTATATATTTTTTGTTCGACACTAGATAGTCAATTAAGCACTAATTGCAGCTGCTTTTCATGCTGGCAATTCACTAATATTGCTAACAGCTAAAATGGAAGGTTCAGAGCTCGTTGATTGGATGCCTGCCAGTGATATTGCACCGTTTACAATGTAGTAAGCATGCTAAAACTTTGACAGCATTGAGGGACCTGAAGATAGAGCCTCAGTGTTTTAATATTTTGCACTGTGGGTTTCTTGTACCAGATGTACAAAAAAAACAACATGCCTTTCAAATATTTCAATGTTCAGTTTTTTGGACCAGTCTAGTATGCATGCATACGTCACCATCTATTCTACAGCACACAGAAGTAGCAAACGCTTCGTCAGACATAAAGTAAAGGGCTAAAGGCAATCCTGTCTCTGATATTGTAAAAAAATTATGGAGTCAAACGTTTGGAAGTTTATTGGAATGGAAAGTGGGAATCATTCGCCAAGACTATAGTGTCTCAGGCTCTTCAGAGGTCACTCAATAAGCAAGTACCTTTACCTTAGCAATACGCAAGTAGGCTACATAGCGAAAAATTATAAATTGCATGGAAGGCTGACGTTGACTTAAAATGTTCGTCAAGACCTAAAGTAGGCTCATGGCCTATATATAGATATATATGGCCTACTTGATCTTTTTCTATACACAGGCCATGGTAAAATATGACGACTCTGTTGCCATTGTATGCATCTAGATTCTAGAAGGCATAGACTTTTGATAAAATATAGCAAAGTTAGGACTCTCCAATATATAATTATCTGACTGTTTGAATGTGAATAATTTTACTCTTTCAGAAACGACATCTAACTTGGAGACACAGTGGAATTTTTCCGTAGAAAATCAAGCGACACAAGAAGATATGAGACGACTTCTTCTGCTGATGTGTCGTTCGCGTGTGAAGGCTAAACACATCGATGGCTTCTGCAGCTTTGTCGATTTAAACAACACTTGGCATCCACCAATAAATATAATGATTAAAAAAATTCAAATAAATTGAAATATCCTAAAAATAAAGGAAATATTATGAACTGAGCCAAATGCATATGAGTTGAGTTTAGTCGTATTATAATATAATTAGAGTCATTATGCTATAATTATTATAAGCTTATGTTAAAAGTTCCATGTGATTTGGTGTTTCGAAGATTAAATATTCATGATTTTAGGCCTATAAAGTAGAATCTTATAATGTGGTACGGTGATACCAGTAAAATTAATGGAACAAAATCCTAGAAGAATGTAAAAGGAACCTCGTACAGCGATGAGCTGAATCTCTTTAGCGATCCTAATAATCTTCTTCTGGTTCTCTGCCCCTAGGCAGGTTCGGCTGTCCAATGTCGCCACTCTTCCCTCCGCTGGGCCTTCTCCTTTAGTTTCTGATATCCGATCTTCTTCATCAGAGTGTCCAGCAACATCTGTCGGGGTCTTCCTCTTGTTCGTTTCCCCTCCATTTGTCCTTCTAACACCGTTTTCACCAGACTGTCTCCTCTTAGCATATGCCCTATCCAATTCTTATGCCTTTCTCTGATTGTTTTTATCATTGTTCTTTCCTCTCCTACCCTTTCCAGCACTTCCTCGTTTGTTCTGTGTTCCGTCCAGCTGATCGTCTCCATTCTTCTCCACGTCCACATTTCAAACGCTTCGATTTTCTTTATGTCTTTTTTTCTCATGGTCCAGGTTTCGGAACCATACAACACCACACTCCACACCAGTGTTTTTATCATTCGTTTCTTGAGACTTCTGTTTAGCTTTCCTCGTAGTAGTTCTCCTCTTTTCGTAAATGCCTCCTAATAATAGGCAAGTCTATATGCGCAAGTGTTCACCTTCGCGACCCGTGTAGTTTCAAGTTTCAACATAATTTTATATAAATATACTGTTGCATATTATATTTTTGATCCTCCACGTAACCGGTACAGTCGAGGGACTCTGATATCAGCTCTGGATGGGAAGTTGGGAACCTGATGTCGGTTAGGCTGGAACTCATAGCTATTTATACTAATAGCCTACAATAGTAGGGTTGCTGATTAAATTGCGATTAAATAAATTAATCGCGAGATTAATTTCGATTAAATTTTTTAATCGAACAACAGCCCTATTCAATAGCAATTTATGCAATCTAGGCATGCAAATATGAATTTCAAATCCACTCCCTCAGGCCTCAGCACTTATTATTAGTGTCTATAATGAACACGCCGAGGGAGTGGATCTGAAATTCACGAAAACAGGAATAAAAGTTGTTCAGTGTAGGCGATGACCTATAACGAAAGTAACCTACACAAATGGGGAAATGTCAACACATCACTGAGCTGCATGACCACGAGATAAGTTCATTCGTCCGGTCGTTCTAGCACATTCTCTGGCCTCCTGCCTCTGCTCTCCAACTTCACAGTAAGTGTCTCCGTACGGTGATAAAATGGGAGGGCTTACATGTAGTTCAGCGCCCGCCTTTTAAATCAGGATATATGATCATACACGAGTTAAAATCATAATAATTGAGGTCGTCACTTAATATGAATCTTGAAAAGCACAACATCCAGTTTATTTCACAGTAAACATGGCAACATAAGACGTATGGTAGCTTTGCATGCAAATTTCACATGTGCATTCTTTGAGTAGGCCTATGACTTTGATGAGAAAATCCAAGATGAGTTCGAAATATAATCTTTCCGGTTTATCGTTCAGCCTATTGTCGCTAATGCTATCGTCGCAACAGTAGGCCTAACTGTTGTTGTATGCTGTTCTTAACAACAAATAAGTGGCATACAACTAATTTAATGCTTTTAGCGCTACAGGTTTCGCATTTTATTGATGGCTGAATGTCTCGTGCCTACATGTAGTTCTTCCTGAGCTAAAACTGAGTAGCAACGGTTGACTACAACAGAGAAAAATCAGAAAATCAATAGCAGACCTAACCTGAGTTCAACGTGTCGAGTATATGCACGAGCGATCATGAAGGCATATTATATTCCTTAACATGCATGGGTTGTTTAGTGCCCGAAAGCGTCTCTGTTGCGCTTAATTTATTTTAAATCTCAATATTATTAATTTGCTATCAACGTTGTCCACGTGGAATATATAGAGCCCTTAACGTATAGCCTATGCCACCGACCAGAACACGCAAAGCCTAATCAAGAGTTCACATCAATGAATTGACACTCAGATGGTTATAATCAAAAGTCATGACCACCGGGTGATTCATGAAAATCCAAATTACTTGCCAGAAACCGAGCCTACTATACCGTATTTTCTTAGGTAAAAATGCATTGATTTTGTAAATTATTCTCACACTGACAACAGTAGGACTAACTGTCGTACTCGTGATATGTCGCCGAGGGCAATATGGGACTGGTTCTGTCTTTTACCTGTACAATTAACTATGATCACTTTTGAAAATTATTGGAGACCTACCTAGCAGCGGTATGTCTACTAGATTTTTTAAGACAGAAAGATAGACACAGACGCAGAGGCACAGACACAGAGACAGACACAGACAGGGAGACAGAGATATATATATATATATATATATAGACTATCTGATAGAGTGAGTTTGCGAGTCAGTGAGCGAATAAGTGAGTTATTGAATTAGTAAATGAGATGGGGTGTGGGTGACGTGTCAGAGTTTGTTCTCCAGAGTTATTTGTGAATTTGTTTTTTCGAGTGTTTTTGATGTTGCACAACTAATTCTAATATTATTGTACTCATGTCTATAGGGTACTTGAATCCAGGACTGTAGGCCTACTGGTTTTCTGAGGTGAGCTTACACGAAGGATGCCATTTTTCGTACAACCCTGCTTGAATCTATTAAAAAATTCACAGTTTTTAAATCAATGCATGTCACCGGCGAAAAATTGGTAGGCAACAGCTCTAACAAGCAATATTTCAGAGTAATTCTTGCTATCTTTCTATTTCAGTCTCTCTGCAGCCTGCAGTGTAGCTTTGTTCATTTGTTTTCTCGTCTGTCTGTCTGCCTGCCTGTCTGTCTATCTGTCTGTCTATCTGTCTGTCTATCTGTCTGTCTATCTGTCTGTCTATCTGTCTGTCTATCTGTCTGTCTGTTTATCTGTCTGTATGTTTATCTGTCTATCTGTTTATCTGTCTATCTGTCTGTCTGTCTGTCTGTCTGTCTGTCTGTCTGTCTGTCTGTCTTGATCGTCCGTCTCCTCCCACCTTTCTAGTGAGCGGCGCTGAGTACTGCCACAGTGTATGTAGGCGACGCCGTTTGTGATCTGGCCGAGGCCCCGGTTTCACCTGCCCCCTGACCTCTGCGACAAAAAGGACAGAAGAGTTTGCGGTACTCCTCCTTGACAGTCCTATGCAGAACGACATAGAGCAGGGCGTTAAACGACGTATTGTAGAAGAAGACCCAGGAGACGACGAAGACGTACCACTGAGGGAACTTCAGAGGAATAAACATGACGAGGACGGGAAGGTAGGCCACGCCGTAGACGGTGATCATGATGAAGAGGTTCTTGGCCGCCTTGATACTCGACAGGGTCAGATTCGTCGGGGGTGCTCCTCGTCCGCCGTCGGTTTCCTGCGGTCGAATGGTTCTCAGCTGGCGCCTGACGACAAGAAATATCTTGAAGTAGGCGACGACGATGATCGACGCTGGTGCGAAGGTGTTGAGGACGAGGTAGATGTAGGCGGACAGTAGACTTCCGGTGTAGTTTGCAAGGTAAGGTGCGAAGGTGATGTAGTTGAATCCCCAGCGACTCCCCATCGAGACTTCGACGACGCAGGTGAGGAGGCAGAAGCCCCAGAGCGCTGCGATGGAACCGTACAGGACTCGGTTGCTGAAGATGGATCGGTAGGTGAGTGGTTTGATGATGACGCAGCAACGAATGATGGAGACGAGTGCCAGGTGCCAGATGGCCGACAGCTGCGTGACAGTCGCCAAGCAGCCGTAGAAAGTGAGCAGACCCTGTGGAGGACTGAACCCCAGACCACGTGATCCGATGATGGTGCTGATCAGCGGCATGATGCCACCTATGCCGAGATCGGCCAGCGTGAGGGAGGCGATGGCGCGAGTGGCGATGTCTTCCTGGAGACGACGACTCGTGAGAAGAAGAACGAAGACGGGAACATTGCAGACGATGGACAACACAGATCCGATGCCCGACACCGTTGACTTCACGTAGAACTCGGCTGGCGTGAAGTCCATCTCTATAACTATTATTATTAGTATTATTGTTAATATTTTTTTTAAATTTTATTATTAATATTGCATGCATACTTTTATTTTAACAAAGGTATATATCTACAATCAATCAATCAATTTTTTTATTGGTCCGTAAGTATCAAGCACACTATATAAGATTGTAAGGCCGGAAAAAGTTACATAAAGCATTACAAGTATCACAAATTAATCAGTTTATCTCAATTAATCAGTTAATCTACAAAGACATCCATACTGAATAAGTTAAATTTGTCCATAAAATTTAAAGTTTTACATTAGCGCTTGAAGTGCTACCAGCGTGGTTATGCAGGGTCGCATCAGTAGATTTGTATACCCTATAGTGCACAGTTGAAACAGCAGTCAGTTTAAAGCTAAGTGGTTGGAATTAACGGACGCTTTAGAAAAGCCGATTGGGATTGACTGTGCTTGACAGTTTGCAGGGATGGGCAAATTACAGGGCAACATGTAATTGAATTACAAATTACAAATTACTTTGACTCAGAGCCTCAAATTACAAAATTACAAATTACGGAATTTCAATTACATCAATTACAAATTACTTTGGGGCTCAAATCATTGAAATAAAAAACCTTAGACAGGAAGTGTATGCCTTTTTCTCTTATGAAAAGGTCTATTTAGCTTTCTTTAAGAAACAGCAGCTGTTCATTGTTCAAACAAGTTATATTTGATAGCAGTTGTCTGTTGGGCCCTATAGATACAATCATGCCTGTAAAACTAAAGAGTCTCTACTGGTGCAGACCAAGGCAGGGCAGTGTTAAATATAATAAACAATTTTTAGCAGTTAGATAGCTATGAGGCATTTCTAGTTCCCTTTCTGTCGTCTTCTATATGCTGCAAGATTTCTAACTCTTTTTGTTTTGTGCTTGACTAAGTTGTGGTCACTGCACGCTGCACACTAAGACCATAAAATTCCTCATCTTCCTCTTTTTTATGACCACTAGACTAGATGCTCAGTATTTGTTAAGATTCTTTGGTAAATCATTTGTATGATCCTTTCGACAGTGACGCGTCCATATTTAAAGCTACGTGGCTACCTGCATATAGTTTGCAGACCAAAGTAAAAGAAAAAATCATCTGAATTGCTAGTAACGACATCTGAAAATGCCAACAGTAGCTACCAAAAGTAATTTAATTTTACAGAATGTAATTGAAATTACAA
The DNA here is from genome assembly GCA_945859605.1 of Lumbricus rubellus. Classification (NCBI taxonomy): domain Eukaryota; kingdom Metazoa; phylum Annelida; class Clitellata; order Crassiclitellata; family Lumbricidae; genus Lumbricus; species Lumbricus rubellus. The sequence continues at coordinate 28,647,287 of OX243813.1, read as the reverse complement.
ATTACAGGAAGAAATGTAATTGAATTACAAATTACAAATTACTTTGATGTGGAGCAGCAAATTACAAATTACCAATTACAATTGTAATTTAAATTACGTAATTTCAATTACTCAATTAAATTACTGCCCATCCCTGACAGTTTGACGTTTCTCGCGTCTATGTATAATTAATCGACTTAATATGTAACTCATAAGCTTAATAGAATCGATTGATTTAGCAAAAAACCTTTTCGAATGTGGTTAAAATTAGAAAAACCCTAAACGCGCTGCCGTTCGTTGGAAGAATAAACATTTCATGAGCTATAATCCAAACTCTAAAGAATAAAGTTGTACCTGGACTTAGCCAGGTTAGCCTACACAGAACACATTCGAAAGAGGAACCTTCATCTAACTTTTGCATTCTGGACTTCGACACACGGTTACGGGAAATCGAATTTAAAATGCGTTTAAAATCGTCGGATCAATTGCTGAAGACAGAAAAATAGGCGTGTTCGATTACCTTTAGTTACATATAAACCAGTAGGTAAAGCTTGCTGCTGACATTCGGAAGACAAACTTTTGAACCCGCCCATGCACCCCTCCAGTATAGACAACGAATCGTACGACACCCGATGTGCGTCGAATGTCTTTCAACTGAGCGCTGCATGAGTTAATAAAACTCGCTTTCCAACTCTCCGCTTTAAGAAGAAGTGGTCTTATACGAGTCATTCTGTCCTAACTAAATACATATGTAAATGTCTCTAGTTCTGAACCGACGTTAGAATCCCAAACTTGATAGAATACGACTTATTATTCGCCAGTAGAAATGACGGAGAATGCGTACCTGCCAACGACTGACTCCGTCAAAGCCGGTCCCAGGCCCGGTTGAAAAAGGAGGAGGGTAAAACCCATCCCTGTAAAACCCAACTACCGCTACAGAAACGACAAGAGAGAAAGAAACGACATAAAAAGACAACTTGTATAATTATAAATAAACGAACGCGATTAAGAAGACCTACAATAAAAGTACAATGTAATACTAACCATGTAATTAAGACCCGATAAATTTAAGCTGAAATTGCTAATAAACTGAACGAACGACTTATAATTAAGACTATCTGATGCGAATGATTCAGAATTCTTGAAAGATCGGAAGAAGGCGGCTGCAGTGCATGGTTGTTAATTTGTCCACAAAAGATGAGACAATGGCAATTGCTCTTCAGCCGCAGCAGCCACTTTCATCATTCTGTTGGCAAGGCAGCACGATACCCGTCTTCAAGAATGCGTCAATTTCATTCGCTGATGACGATGCTTCCCACTTGCATTGCCCCTCCCGCCGAGACGGAGAATGCGTACCTGCCAACTCCTATACTGTTGCTGCCACTGCTACTGCTGCTGCTACTGCTGCTACTGCTGCTGCTGCTGCTGTTGCTGCTGCTGCTGCTAGGCGAAAGCAGAAATTTCGATCAGTCATTCCAATCATTGAGGAAGCTGTGCATATAGGCAATAGGCATATCTCATTCTCGGAAAAATCACCGTAGGAACATTTAATTAGTTTGTTCTGAAACACGAATACCCTATTATTGTATTCTTATGTGCACGGAATATATATATATATACACACTGCGTCCCAATAATTCGGGCACCCTTTATAATGTGAATAAAACTGGTAAATATTCATCGATTGTCAAAATTTCAAAACTGTTTTTATCCTCAGATAATTATCTAAAAATTGGTAATTTATGAACGGCCCTCACTAAAAAATTACGTCATAATGACGTCGTTAATTTACATATCGAAACCAAATGTCAACAAAAATCGTTAGAGAATGGTGTTCAGCCAAGAAGACAAAATTGTAATAAAATTCTTACGGAAAAATAAACATTACGGCGCAAAAAAGTTTATTCGAAAATTTCCGGACAAGCGGTCTAAATAAACTTCTAAGAAAAATTGATTTGACCGGTTCGTGGGAGCGTCGCGCTGAAAAAAGTTGGGTTCGGTACTTAACATTTGAATTCTCTGATGCAAATGACGTAATTGTGACGTCAATATTCATGCCAGAAACTTCATATTTGAATCAGTGCAAGATAATTATCTCAGGATTAAAAAACAGTTTGGGAAGTTTGAAAATCGATTAGGATTTACCTGTTTTATTCACATTATAAAAAGGTGTCCGATTTATTGGGACACAGTGTATATATAGACTATATCATTGTTGACCCATCATATATACAATTATATACATAAATTATACAGAGCATATATATATATATACAGGGTGGGCCAAAAGTATTTATCCAACTTTGAAGGCCTATAACTTAGGCAGTTTAGCAAGTAAGTGTATGCTTAATGCATCCAATTAAAGGTAGTTATATCAGCTATAAGTCCGACAAATTTCATTACGGTAGCTTGCACTACGCGCCATATAATTATTTTGTACCGCACCTACCCTGTTTTCGGACGTAAACAATAATTTCATCATGGCGCCGCTATCAGAAGATGACAGGACTTTGATTCGAATTTTAAGAATTGAAAAACATTTGAATGCATATCAAATGATGAATGAATTTCCTGCTAGAAAATGGAGTAAAAACAATCTCAACCGATTAATTAGACAAATTGACGCGAGTGCAAGTTCTAAACGTAAACCTGTTACTGGCTGTTTTCGTTCGGCACGTAGGCCTACCGCTGACAACATCGCTTGTGTAGCTGAATTATTGGTCTGTAGCCAAGAGGATAATCCAGGCACAAGCAAAAGTCCTGACCTAATAGCCCTGACTTAAATCCCGTTGATTACTCAATCTGGGGTGCTTTGCAACAACGGGTTTATCGTGAACGGATAGTAAACGTCGAGCATCTCACTCGTTGCTGGACTGAGATCAGCCAGGAACTCATCAATGGAGCCATAGATCAACGGGCACGTCGCATTCATGCAGTCATTCGAGCTCGTGGAAGACACATTGAATATTTATTTGATTAAATAATTCTTGGATTTCTTAATGGCTATCAATAATGCAAACTTGCAAAGACTAATTTTCCGAGTATTGTGTTTTGCAAGATAGTAGTAAGTAAAGTCCTATCACGTTCCATGAGGAACATAGGGAGGCGCTCATCTCCTTTTCCATAGCCCTGAGCCAGCAACGGACGAATCCCAAGGTCCTGGACACGGGGCCAGTGTATCGCAGGACTTGCTGTTTACTTCCCAGCTTACGCCGGTACCAAATTATACTGCTTGGTGACAGAGGCACGTGTGCGTAAACAACTTGCCCAAGGTCGTTACCCGGAGTCGAACCCGCAACCTACCGCTCTGTGAGCGGACGCGTTACCGGTCCGCCAACAGGTCGCAGACGACGAATTTAAATCATTGTAAAATCATTGTAAACTGATACATATTCAATACAGTAGTTTTATGCAATTATTATTAAAGCTAAAAATGTAAATTTTTGAGCAGTTGTAGCTGATACAACGACCTTTAATTTGATGCATTAAGCTTACACTTACTTGTTAAACTGCCTAAGTTATAGGCCTTCAAAGTTGAACAAATACCTTTGGCTCACCCTGATGAAATTATTGTTTACGTCAGAAACAAGGTAGGTGCGGTACAAAATAATTATATGGCGCGTAGCGCAAGCTACCGTAATGAAATTTGTCGGACTTATAGCTGATATAACTACCTTTAATTTGATGCCTTAGGCATACACTTACTTGCTAAACTGCCTAAGTTATAGGTCTTCAAAGTTGGATAAATACTTTTGGCCCACCCTGTATATACGTAGCCTATAAAAAAAATTATGGCCCAACACGCAAAACCAGGGGGTGTGGGTATCTAGTACCGGTATACAACGTGAGGCCATGCAATATTATTGTCTATTAACCATTGTCGTATGCATGCAGAATTGCAGATAATTATGTAGCCTACATTTAGAGAGGCAGAGTATTAGCAGCTCACGTGAAATTGTCATAGAACAAGCGAAATATTTGCGTAGTCGTAATCTACGAGCTAGAGCATTGAGCTGATGATGTGCTATAATTTAATGACGACAGTAGCTGCACGTGATATATTCGGATGCATCATGGTGGACTAAGTTGGTCGAGAATATTAATAGCACTCGTTTGAGATGATGATGATTACAAGGACTCGATGATGAGAGCGACAATCATTATGAGAATCATGCACCAGCGTCAACGAAACACGCGTGTCTTAATTTCGATTAGACGCCTGCAGAGAAAGACACGAGAGAGAGAGAGAGAGAGAGAGAGAGAGAGAGTGGAAGGGAGAGAGAAAGAGAGAGTGGGAGAGAGAAAGAGAGAGAGAGAAATAGAGAGAGAGAGAGAAATAGAGAGAGAGAGAGAGAGAGAGAGAGAGAGAGAGAGAGAGAGAGAGAGAGAGAGAAGAGAGAGACAGAGAGAGAGACAGAGAGAGAGAGAGAGAGACAGAGAGACAGAGAGACAGAGAGAGAGAGAGAGACAGAGAGAGAGAGAGAGAGAGAGAGAGAGACAGAGACAGAGACAGAGACAGACAGAGAGAGAGAGAGAGAGAGAGAGAGAGAGAGAGAGAGAGAGTGAGTGGGGAAGATTGGGGGGCCAATGGGTCTAATTAATATCGAACGAAGGATGATGATGATGATGGATCGGACGTCTATTATAATAGGTGTAGGTGAGGTGCTTATTGCACGACCATGGAAGTTCGACGACAGAGCATGATGACAGGCGAATAGATTTAATGCGCTTATTATCACTTCACCGGCCGTTAAGAATAAGAATAGAAGAAGAATGCGAAGAAGAGGAAGAAGAAGAAGAAGAAGAAGAAGAAGAAGAAGAAGAAGAAGAAGAAGAAGAAGCGGAAGAAGAAGAGAAGGAGGGGAGAAGCGAAATAAGAACTTAAAGAATGCAATGAAGAATGCGAAGAATAATGCGAAGAAGAAGAAGAAGAAGAAGAAAAAGAAGAAGAAGAAGAAGAAGAAGAAAAATAAAGACGAAGAAGAATGCGAAAACGAAGAAAAAGAATGAGGATGAGGAGGTGGAAGAAGAATAAGAAGAAAATTAGCAGTAGAAAGGTGATTAATGTGTAAGTAAGAGGAGAAGGATGACGAGTCATTGACGACAATGATGATGATAATGATGCTGCTGCTATCGTTACGAACACTGGTGATAAAATGATTGATGATAACAACAACAACAACAACAACAACAACAACAACAACAACAACAACAACAACAATAGCAACAAGATGAGTCATAGGCTATTGTGCGGTAGCTCAGCAGAGTCCGAAGAAAGCAGAGACTTAACTAACGTGCATGGGGGCTTTGGGGCTTTGGCCCCAAACGAAGCCTAAGTCCAAAAATATATCAAGCAGCTGTAGGCTACACAGGGCCTATACCTACGGCCAAAATTCGTGTGGACAAGTGCTGTATTAATGTCTCCGATTTTAGTTTACCGGCTGCAACTAAATTAATATGTTGGCGTAATGTCCCATACACAGAGACTCACTGATGCTCTGACTAATAAATAAAGTAATCTATTAATTGTAAAACATGGCAGCTATTTTCAGTGACCCAGTGTATCTTGTTTCTCGCATGCTTCCAAATGCTTATTTCCTGCACACGTGAGCCCCAGAATACTTAGATATATATATATATATAAAATACATATTATATATATGCCTATTGAATTACGTACTGGTGCATACTATGTACATAGGCTCTAAATATACATAGGCCCTATACATAAATGTATAATATAAATCATTGCCGGGACGTCATTTGGAGAGGCAGCAGCAAATGCCCTCCAGCCATTATTTTGTAGGAAAAAACAACGATTTACTATTTATTATGATTTATATGATTTAACAGATTTATACGTATACCATGCGGTATGTGCCCTAGGTCAATGCATCTGGCATTTGTTGCGGTAAACAGTCAGAGGGATAAACGAATAAACGAAATTATGCTGTTTGTCTACAAAGACTACATATCATACATGCATAGCTAAGATAGCCTAAGTATGTATGTATGTGCACTTGTTATAGCGCCCCTTCAAGCTCTCTACTCAGAGGCGCTCCCGATGCAGAGCGGACACTGCATCGGAGTTTCACGCCGAAGCGCTGAGCAATTGTAAGTGAAGGACTTGCCCAAGGTCCTTACGCGTCGAGGTGGATTCGAACCTCGGACCTTCCGGCTCCAAGGCAACGACGCCACCACTAGACCACTGCGCCTCATGTCACTGACAGCCTGCGTGCAGCCTTTCAGCCACGCAGGTTATCGTATAATAGCCTATATTTCTCCTGGGAGTGGCTCACAGAGGTAGGCTACTCGTCTACTCCTAATCCTGAAATAGATAACACCTTCTATAAACCCTCTACAATGGTGAGTTTTCTTCCGAAGTCGCTTGAAGGCACCACACATTATAAACTCACCTTGCATTCTCAAAGCTGAAAAGCCTCCACACGAAACTTTCAAATTAACGTCACTGCTAAGAAGAGTCGTCGCACGTGAGTTTAAACAAATGAATTGTGATCGCATAATAGGTTTATAGGCTACTATAAAGAAAAGAAAAGAATAAATGATTTTAATGTCTCCAGAGACAATATGCATTCTTCACATCATGGTTAGGAAGACTGCCCCACGTGTACGCTGAGTCCAGCAGCGACAGAGAGAGAGAGACAGACAGAGAAGAAGAGGGAGAGGGAGACAGACAGACAGACAGACAGACAGACAGACAGACAGAGAAAGAGAGGGAGACAGACAGACAGACAGAGACAGAGACAGACAGATAGACAGAGACGGAGAGAGGTGGCAGTCGCCAAAACTAATGCTACCTTTAAAGGATACATTCCTAAAACATTACACGCAGTGATTTGCCTATTGACCTGATAGAAAAATCTTGGAAATTTTTAATAATTCTTTACATTCATTTCTTCGAGGTTCGACCTACTGAAATAATTCTCATATAAAAATTATCTTCTTTACTTCTAATTTTTTTTATTTCTTCGATCTACTGAAATAATTCCCATGACTCTGACACGGCATGCTGAAATTATACCTACAGTGGATGTTGGCTGTTAAAACTGATAAATTCACAGTGACGACAGAGTTCAGCCGTTGCCATGACAGCAGATAAGCAGTGGGAACTGAACCCAAACCAGGTTCCTGCGGACGTTGCAGCCGGACAGAATCAGTCGCTAGGTTAATTGCTTTCCTTGGTTGTCTATTCGCCAGATGGCGACGCATTACGACGATGACGACGGACGTTTACAGAAATAATGCAACCGTCTGCTTTATTTTGTGGGGCTTGTGACTATCTGTGAGGCACGTCACACGTGGGGTAAAGTAAGCACACTTTATTGTGCATGTCTAGCAACAGCAATCTTTAGTAGGGCTACAGGCCTATATGCAGTGTGTAGTCCTATAGTTGAAAACGGGATCCCAGAACGATAATTATAATTGCAGGTCAAAAACATTGTCATCTGCTCATTTTATCGTTTCTGTTGCCGCTCAACTGAGTTTTTAACCTTTTATTGTAACTGTGTAACAGCATTGGCGATCAAGTGAAACATACGTCCAGCATGTAGCCTATAGCCTAGGCCTACGTCTTCTGTCAGGTCTTTCTGGCTATGAATATTCAACAGCTTTTCATTGCTAGTAAAATGGCACAAGTTAAGACTGTCGAAATTGCCTATGATGACCGTATAATTCCCTCCTTCCTGTCTACTTCCTAGCAGATAGCCTTGGTTGAGCTGCGTTTCTATTCCATTCTACACAACATGCACAGATTCCTATCATTCCTTGATTCGATCGATTCTGGCAGCGTTCCCATGACTCAGAGACGGCAGCAACGTATCTCTTGGTCAGTGTTTAATCTAGACGTCTCTGGGGGGGGGGAAAAGTTCCCCCCCCCCAGGATTGACATTTCCCCCCCCAGAAAAATTTGACAAAATGATATTATTTTGTTACTGTTTTCACGAAGTGTTATAATATATCGTGATATTATTTACTATTATATGATTATAACGACATTATTTACTAATATAATATATGATACTATCATGTTGCAATGAGTAGGCTATAACTTACTGTATATATTAGTATAAACACTATTTTTGCCTAACTAAAAACAGAGATGACATCCCTCCCGAAAAATTTGGCAAAATGATAATAGTTTTTAGCTGCTGCTTACATCATCGCATTACATTAACTGTTACAATACAATATACGTAATATTATTTACTATTATATGGCTATAGTAATTATTTACTATTATAATATAGGACACAATCCTGCTAAAATGAGTGTTAAGATGTTAAGATGACACCTTAAAATGCTGCCATTGCAATGTGGAAATTCAAAAAGTTTCTGATAAAGTTCTGAACAAATAAAGGTATTTTGTTAAGATGACACCATAAAATGCCACCATTGCAATGTGGAAATTCAAAAAGTTTCTGATAAGGCTCTGAACAAATACAGGTATTTTGTTAAGATGACACCTTAAAATACTGCCATTGCAATGTGGAAATTCAAAAAATTTCTGATGAGGCTCTGAACAAGTACAGGTAATTTGTTAAGATGACACCATAAAATGCTACCATTGCAATGTGGAAACTCAAAAAATTTCTGACGAGGCTCTGAAAAAGTACAGGTAATTTGTTAAGATGACACCATAAAATGCTACCATTGCAATGTGGAAACTCAAAAAATTTCTGACGAGGCTCTGAAAAAGTACAGGTAATTTGTTAAGATGACACCTTAAAATACTGCCATTGCAATGTGGAAATTCAAAAAATTTCTGATGAGGCTCTGAACAAGTACAGGTAATTTGTTAAGATGACACCATAAAATGCTACCATTGCAATGTGGAAACTCAAAAAATTTCTGACGAGGCTCTGAAAAAGTACAGGTAATTTGTTAAGATGACACCTTAAAATACTGCCATTGCAATGTGGAAATTCAAAAAATTTCTGATGAGGCTCTGAACAAGTACAGGTAATTTGTTAAGATGACACCATAAAATGCTACCATTGCAATGTGGAAACTCAAAATATTTCTGACGAGGCTCTGAAAAAGTACAGGTATTTTGTTAAGATGACACCATAAAATGCCACCATTGCAATGTGGAAACTCAAACAATTTCTGACGAGGCTCTGAAAAAGTACAGGTATTTTGTTAAGATGACACCTTAAAATACTGCCATTGCAATGTGGAAATTCAAAAAATTTCTGATGAGGCTCTGAACAAGTACAGGTATTTTGTTAAGATGACACCATAAAATGCTACCATTGCAATGTGAAAATTCAAAAAGTTTCTGATGGGGAGGGGCACACCCCTCCCCATACCCCTCCCCCTTACGGGTCTCGGCGCTACGCGCCTCACGAGCGTCCTTCGGATGCTCGATTGTCTCCCCCCCCCCCAGAAACCTGAATTTCCCCCCCCAGCGAAGGGGGACTAGATTAAACACTGTCTCTTGGTTCGTCTGAATTTCTGAAAGTATAAAACATCTGGTCAATCGTCTGCAATGCTATTAATTGTCTCCCATAGCCTAATTATCATGTCTTGTGCTTAGTCGCCTTAGTGCATTCGACGTGCACGATTCTTGGCACGTTTCCGACGCACATAATACACGAACTAATCATTGATAGACTACGGTATTTCGGATGAAAGAGAACATAATCAGAAAATGGATGGCGAGGAGATTGCTCTGCGGTCTAAGGTTTCGGGTTTTCTTCGTCAGTAGCCTATATATATATATAATTATATATATATATAAATATACTGTATATATATATGGCTGTAAGAAATCCAGTGATTATATACTGTCATAGATGGCCACCATCCTTGAAGAATCCCACGCACTGCATGCAGCACTCTGATATAATTTATTATCATCCAATTCAGTTTCGCCAATCTGTATGTCGAGCCACCGAATAAACACGAGGCAATTAAAGGAGTCTTCTGATCTTTCAACTTGTAGTCATTCAGCTAATTAGAATAATATAGGCCTACATATCTTGTAACATTCAGACAATCACTTGACGCTATAATTACAGTAGAATAAATTTGTAGGCTATTAGCGCTCTTAGATCGATTCTAAAGCAATAGCCAACGGACGTAGATTTACAAAAGAGAATATAATGTGATTATGTTAGAGATTAGTGAAACTGGATGTGAAAAGATTAAGTCTGCATATAGGCAGAATCGAAATGGGCAGATATGAAATGAAATAAGAATAAGAAGTAGAATCAGTTATCAGTGTAGTAGTAGTAGTAGTAGTAGTAGTGGTAGTAGTAGTAGTAGTAGTAGTAGTAGTAGTAGTAGTAGTAGTAGTAGTAGTAGTAGTAGTAGTAGTAGTGTAACGTCCTATGAGGCCGCTACAATTTAACCTCCTTTTAGGCCGCTCGGCGTACTTACTTATTAATTTGCGGCCTTGCTAAATTTGCGACCGGCCTTCGGTTTTAGCCGCTTTTAGATCTGACCTTCGGTGCAGTACTTCGCTGCAACAGAAAGTGTCGCAATGCGACACTCTATTTTTAGATTCGGCCAACGCGTAAGTCGCTGATTGGTTGATCCGGATCACGTGACCGCTTCCAACGCCGAAAAGCGCAGTCGACTGGAAGTTTTCATCGGAGTGAGAGCTCGGCTCGGGAAGATCAGAAATTCCGTGTATTTTGGGTCTAAAAATGCTGAATGTGTGGCTGATTGCCTGATTTCATGAATAAGAATATACCGTTGACTAAGCGACTGGTTTTGGCACAGTTTGCAGCTGATTCTGTGTGAATCTTTGATGTCATATATTCCAATATTCGGACAAGAAATCTTCCGATCTTCTTTTCATATTTGAATGCGAGTGTTGGTCAAATTGCACGGAAAGCCCAGGAAAGTATCAACTAATCTAATTGCTCCATAACAGAATCCGAAACCAAGTGTAGTTAATTAATTAGAAATTAATGTCGATTGACAATAAGAATTGAAACCTAAGTTGATATTGAATAACGATTGAAAGCTGTAGACCGAATTGTGATTCAATATACCTGACTGTTAATTATAGAACGTGATTACTAGAAATAAGGTTGTGCAAGCCTGTTGATTATTTACGGAGATTCTGCTGACTTTGAAGACATATTACATAGTTATTGAAGAACAATATCTAGGCCCGATTACGGATGTTAATTGTCAGCAACGCTTATTCATTATACTCAGTTGAATTGTTTAATTAAATAAATCAAATCTGACGTTAATAAATAACTGAATAATGGAAACTTCTATAAGGTCTGAGGATCACTCTGATGAGGAATTAGAGGAATGCATAACTGAAGGGGAGAAGGGAGGAACCCCTGACCGTCTTGACCAATTAGAAAGAAAGGGTAAACAAGTTGGGGAACTTTTACTAACTGTTTCAGAAACCCTGGGGATGTTCATGGAACGACAAGAGTCCCAATTCAAGAGCCTTAGTCAGGAGATAAGCCACTTACAAGAGCAACACCACCGGGGTAGTCTTTCCCGAGAAGAGGGTGAGGTAATGAGGGAAAAGAGAAGGGAAGGGTTGACCGCATCTAAGGATTGGGGATTTACACAATCTGTTGAAGGGGATTTGAACCCAGACGGTCTTCAATTAGAGGAAGCCGTCGTTCCCAGACCGGGAACCGCAGACATATGTCGCCACTCGACCGAAGCCATTCCTGGTACCGATGAGAGACATCCCCGTCCTGAGGTGGAAGACCCAACCCTAAACTACGACTTTACCAGAGGGAAATCAATGGATCCCGTAGAGCTTACCTACTTGGATGGATCTGTAGTCTTACCTGACAATAGAGAACCCCTTCAACAGTGCGGCGCCTCGATTGAAATCCTAGAGCGGGCTCCTACCACTTGGGAGGCGGAAGAGCAATACCAGGGGTGGGACCCGAGGTCACGTGGGCTTCTTTCGAGGTGGGGGCAGGCCGTTACAATTGGTACCAGAGCTAGTGGGGTTTTGGAGTCAAGGTTAGATACAGAGGTTCAGACCCAATCTAGTGCAAATACAATTGATACCCGACTAAGTGGGATGAAAGTAAGCTCAGGTACATTTGGTCCTAGACTAAGTGAGGTTTTGGAACTAGGTTCAAATACAGCTAACACTCGGGTCCAACTTAGTCAAGATACAAGGGCCGGAAAAGAATCCGAAATTGTTAGGAATGAAACCGTTTATCATAGAGATTTAAACACGCTTTATGAAAGTTTTGACTATGAGTCGTATATGCGCAAGAAACAAAACAGGTTAAATAAAGATGTAACCGAACAGTTGAAAAATAACAGTGAAGACTCAGAAGTAACTGATATGCGGCCTTTACAACGATTTGTGCTCGATTCAAATGCGATAGCTATAGGGTAAGACTGTTTGAAAACATGTACTAACTCAGGAATGTTAGTTGTAGATAAATCAAATCGGGATTTGTCGTTCACACGAGAGTACGACTGGGGTCCACGAGATGCACATCCTCGTCGTCCCATGTCATCCGCAATTCCTCGGGCTGCCACCTTCCCATACTCGTCGTACGAATTCATGAATACTGAAGCTGAAAATCTTCGACGATCAACTGCGATTCCTCCACGAATCATCTCTTCGAAGAATGTGGGTGTGCACGACGTTCAGGTACGTGAAATGAAACCTGAATCAGAAAAGATCGCGTTCGCTTCTGCTTCGATTCCTCGTATGCCCACCCTGACGACATCTTCGAGTCCGCCGATAATGTCAACGATGTCTTCGTCGCTAAAAACTCAGGTTACCCAGAGCTACGAATACTTACCTCGCGAGCAGGTACCCTACTACGGTCCAGCCTCGTACAATGAACAGGTTGCCCTGGCGAAACAATTAATGCAGTGGCCAACAATGGAACCGATTGTCGCGGGTGGTCCTACAGATGAACTGCCTAATCCATTCATACTCGTGAGCGGTGTTGCTTCTGAAAAACCGCCCACAATCGTCAGCTCTTATGCTCGAGAGTTGGCACCGAAAAAGGACACTGTCGAACCGTCTCGATCCGAACCTATTGCTCGTGAAAGGAAAGAACCTGCTGGAAAACTACTAACTGAACACTCAAATTTTCCAGATAGAAGAATGCCATCGCAAATGAAGCTGGACCGATACAACGGCAAGACCTCGGTAGAAGTGTTCCTTAAGAAGTTCGAAGTATGTTCGAAAAGTAACCGTTGGACTGAAGAGGAGAAACTAGCCCAACTGACATGTGCACTAATCGAACCGGTAGACCAACTTCTGTATGAATTCGACTCGGAAGCCATCACCACCTGCACCGATCTAGTCGACCGTCTTCGACTACGATACGGAAGTTCAGACCAAGCAGCCTTGTACCAAACTAAACTGAACACTCGCCGCCAGCAATCGGGTGAAGATCTCGGTCAACTGGTACAAGACATCCGGAAGCTTATGATTTTAGCTTTCCCAGGACCGTCGTCTGCACACAGTGAGACAATAGCTATTCGAGCTTTTCTTGACGCTCTGTCAGACAAGGACTTAGCTCTGAAGGTAAGAGAGAGGGAACCAGCCACGTTAGATAGCGCCTACAAAATCGCTCTTCGCTTGGAAGGTTACCGCCGCGCTGATGAAGGTACCACCGGATTCCACGACAGTCGACCGGGTCGCATCAAGACAGTGAGAGAAGTAGAAACAACCCTCGACGAAAAATTCAACCAGCTGCAAGAGACGCTGACCCGACAGATGAAAGAAATGTTCCAGAACCAGTTGAGTGCTACTCCAACTGAGGGTCAGTTCCGACAATGGCAGCCGCAACGTTCATCACCATCCTGGAGAGGAACCGGAACCAACAATCAGCCGTGGAACCGAAATAGAGACAATAACTTTCCTCGGGTGAAATGGGACAATCGTCGCTGTTATGAATGCAATCAACCGGGACATTTGGCTCGCGTTTGTCCAGAACGTCCCCAGAGGTCGCCACCGGATGAAGAAGTCGAAGAAACCGCCGGGGATCGAGAATGTAACGTCAGACACGTCCAAGGTAGGAATGATGCCTACCTGTCGGTGGAACTGAACGGAAGATCCCTCCTAGCCTTGCTTGACTCTGGCTGCGAAATGACATTATGCCCTGCTTCGCTGGTAGAGCCTAAGGATGTGCAGAATTCTGAACAGTCCTTGCTAGCTGCCAACGGGTCTGCTATTCGTGTTGTGGGAGAGACAATACTGAAACTGCAAATCGACGGCCATGAATTCAAGATTCCCTGTTTAGTCACAGAGCAGGTCTCTGAACTGATCCTTGGACTTTCCTGGATGAAACACGAAAATGTACTCTGGCATATCGGTAGCAACTGGATTCTGGCGGGAAGTCACCGATTCGACGTTCATTGCAAACCCCGTGCCAGACTGTGTCGCAGAGTAGTAGCTTCTCGTGACCACGGACAAAAGGAAGGAATCCGTGTCGTGCAAGCGAATTCGAAAACTTCAGAGGAACCATGGACCAGCCAGCCGGAACGCGCAGAAACCGGAACTCCACGCCTGAAGGAAACTTCCGACTCGTCGAATCTACTCCCTCTACAGGTGGTAGCCCGGAATCCTTCTAACGAGGATGTGCATCCTTCTCCCGGCTTCGCAAACCCCCCCCCTCCGCTGGTGTACATCTTCCGTCTGTTCTCGCCAACTTCTCTTCGGAAGATGTGCATCTTCTCTACGTCCTCGCCGCCTATCGAGCAAGTGAAAGTGAAAGCACCGGTTTCACTTCTAACCGGAAGTTTCCGTCAAGAGCGCTGTGCACGCCGATTGATTTAGTTTTAGGAGATGTGCAAATCACAAATGCTTTGTCTGATACTGATGATTTTGTTGTGGACCAAAACTTTGAAATTGCTCGAAGGTTTATACAGCGCTCGAGTCCCACTAGGAACCACGGGAATGGGCCCGGGTATAGGCAGTGATGTGAAGTAATGTGATGGGTTGTAGATTAGGTTAAGTGTTTGTGTTTTTATTTATTTTCTTTTGTGTGTCTGAATTTTTATGTAGCGCTCACATCAGGGGTTATTGATGATACACTGTGGTTCAGTATGGTTATGTTTATTGTTATTGACACTCGTAGTTTTATGGCATAGTGTTTTGTTGTTGTTGCCACAGAAAGAAAGGCAACTGTTTCTATGTACCTTAAAGTTGAATGTGCATAATCATAACAGTCGGTAGAGTATAATGCAGCATATTGAATTATGAGTAGATTGACCTTTGTAGCAGTTAGTAGAAAGTAGTCTTTGGATGTTGACTAGTGAGTGTATTAGTTGGATGTGTGAACGGAACTAGTATGTCTGTGTGATATGTGTAAGCTCCGAGTAGTTTGTGAGTAAGATAGATTGTAGACTTGTGAGTAGTCTAATGTCTCCGCAGTCAGTTTAGATTATATGAGAGGTGAGACAGGTGACCTAGTGTTTAGAGTTGTGAGCTGTAGACGGCCTAGTTTCTTTGGTATGCTTTACTAAGCAGTAAATCCTTTTGTTTACTAGTTAGCGTTACTGTTCTGCTCTGTTGTACTCCGTCTTGTAAGGTAGACGTGGGGAGGTCATTTCATAGGTCAGAGAGAAACCCGTTAGTTTCTTGGGTATGTTTTACTAAGCAGTAAATCCCTTTGTTTAACTTATCTCGGGTGGTCTGCTCTGTTGTATTCCGTCCTGTAAGGTGGACGTGGAGATAAGCATTAAAGCCTTTGCTTAGTAGTCTCAGCCTAAGTGTAATGTGTTCTGTCTGTGATGATGTGTTAACTGCCCATGTTTATGAATGCTCTGAAGGAGTTTGTTGCAATCGTTGGTGGTTGTATGTGGTATCTGAAAGGGTGTGTAAGTGAAATACAGCATTATTTGAAAGTGTTGTCGATTTCTAGCCCTGAGTAATCTTTGAGCAGTAGTTTAGTCTGACTGATTAGGAGCAAGATTTGGTGATGCTGTGTGTAAGCGGATTGTTAGAGTGATGGCATGTAAGGTGTCTCGTGCTGTAGTTCTTGATATGCTTTGATCTGCTGGAATGAATGATGATAATATAGAAAGATATTATCGCGTAATGGCGATAGGTTTAGGCTTTGGCGAGAAGCCTGGTTTTAGTTCCTTCGGATGAAAATACATATAACGTTTTGTTTCTAAACTTGATCTAGGTTAGATCATGGGGGTAGGTAAGATTGTTTACTTGTCGTTTTACTTGCATTGTTTTCTTTGTTGCCACAAAGAAGGGCAAGAATGCTGTGCTTGTTTGTAGTATAGAAGATGTGTAATTGCATAACCATGATTAATCGTATAATCTATGATGAGATTATTGGCTATTTTGAATTCTATACGGTTAGTGAGAGCAGGGTTCGGATGTAGAATAGTGGGTTGTAACTGTCCGGACAGCGTTACGGGTCTGTTCTATTATATTCCGTCCTGTAAGGTGGACGTAGAAAGTCTTTTGCATAAGTCAGGGAGAAATCCGTACTAGCTTCTTGGGTATGTTTCCCTGAATAGTAAATCCTTTGTTTGCTAGTTCCGGAAGGTCTGCTCTGTTATGCTTCGTCTTGTAAGGTAGACGTCGACAGACTATACACAGGTCAAGGAGAAATCCGTCCTAGTGTGGCTTGGGTATGCTTCACTAAGCAGTAAAGCCTTTGCTTAATAGTTCAGCCCTAGTAACGTGTAAGGTGGGTAATGAAGTGTTGACTGCCCATCGCTGATAGCGATTGTATGTTGAGCTAAGGAACAGAGTTTTCCCAAAAATCTCTTTGGTTACCGGTGAGGATAGAATCTAAAAGCAATATCGTCTTCTTTTATTGTGTAACGTATATTTGGTTCATAGTATTGGTAATCTGTTAAATTGAAATCTTATGTGCTGATTTGTTAGCATAATAGTTTAGTGAGATTTGGTGCCGGAGCAGGGAATATGTGTTTGGAAGACATTTAAGTATCCTAGTAAGTGGCTCCGTGCAAGTGATGGATTAGGAATGATGATTATAATTTGTGTTAACTGTAAATTTGATTCAGCACCGAGATTCTTTGTGATAACCTTAAATTGCTGATGTCAGTTTCGTGATGATTATAAGTCAGACTTGATAATTCTTTTAGAGGCATGAACCCTTTTTCACCTAAGCGTACCGGGGCTGTCGGTACTAAACTTGATTTATTTTGGGCATGAACCCTTTTTCACCTAAGCGTACCAGGGCTGTCGGTACAATGTGTATCAATTGAGGATCTTGTTCTTACGTAGTACCGTAGTAAATCAGTTAAGGTTGCCTGTTTATATTGTTTGGTTTCGGACCCTGTTCTGGAAATTTTCCATTAAGGTGGAAAATTGGATTAAGTGGGGGGGTGTGTAACGTCCTATGAGGCCGCTACAATTTAACCTCCTTTTAGGCCGCTCGGCGTACTTACTTATTAATTTGCGGCCTTGCTAAATTTGCGACCGGCCTTCGGTTTTAGCCGCTTTTAGATCTGACCTTCGGTGCAGTACTTCGCTGCAACAGAAAGTGTCGCAATGCGACACTCTATTTTTAGATTCGGCCAACGCGTAAGTCGCTGATTGGTTGATCCGGATCACGTGACCGCTTCCAACGCCGAAAAGCGCAGTCGACTGGAAGTTTTCATCGGAGTGAGAGCTCGGCTCGGGAAGATCAGAAATTCCGTGTATTTTGGGTCTAAAAATGCTGAATGTGTGGCTGATTGCCTGATTTCATGAATAAGAATATACCGTTGACTAAGCGACTGGTTTGCACAGTTTGCAGCTGATTCTGTGTGAATCTTTGATGTCATATATTCCAATATTCGGACAAGAAATCTTCCGATCTTCTTTTCATATTTGAATGCGAGTGTTGGTCAAATTGCACGGAAAGCCCAGGAAAGTATCAACTAATCTAATTGCTCCATAACAGAATCCGAAACCAAGTGTAGTTAATTAATTAGAAATTAATGTCGATTGACAATAAGAATTGAAACCTAAGTTGATATTGAATAACGATTGAAAGCTGTAGACCGAATTGTGATTCAATATACCTGACTGTTAATTATAGAACGTGATTACTAGAAATAAGGTTGTGCAAGCCTGTTGATTATTTACGGAGATTCTGCTGACTTTGAAGACATATTACATAGTTATTGAAGAACAATATCTAGGCCCGATTACGGATGTTAATTGTCAGCAACGCTTATTCATTATACTCAGTTGAATTGTTTAATTAAATAAATCAAATCTGACGTTAATAAATAACTGAATAATGGAAACTTCTATAAGGTCTGAGGATCACTCTGATGAGGAATTAGAGGAATGCATAACTGAAGGGGAGAAGGGAGGAACCCCTGACCGTCTTGACCAATTAGAAAGAAAGGGTAAACAAGTTGGGGAACTTTTACTAACTGTTTCAGAAACCCTGGGGATGTTCATGGAACGACAAGAGTCCCAATTCAAGAGCCTTAGTCAGGAGATAAGCCACTTACAAGAGCAACACCACCGGGGTAGTCTTTCCCGAGAAGAGGGTGAGGTAATGAGGGAAAAGAGAAGGGAAGGGTTGACCGCATCTAAGGATTGGGGATTTACACAATCTGTTGAAGGGGATTTGAACCCAGACGGTCTTCAATTAGAGGAAGCCGTCGTTCCCAGACCGGGAACCGCAGACATATGTCGCCACTCGACCGAAGCCATTCCTGGTACCGATGAGAGACATCCCCGTCCTGAGGTGGAAGACC
This sequence comes from Lumbricus rubellus, assembly GCA_945859605.1. Taxonomy (NCBI): domain Eukaryota; kingdom Metazoa; phylum Annelida; class Clitellata; order Crassiclitellata; family Lumbricidae; genus Lumbricus; species Lumbricus rubellus. The sequence continues at coordinate 28,628,633 of OX243813.1, read as the reverse complement.
CAACCCTAAACTACGACTTTACCAGAGGGAAATCAATGGATCCCGTAGAGCTTACCTACTTGGATGGATCTGTAGTCTTACCTGACAATAGAGAACCCCTTCAACAGTGCGGCGCCTCGATTGAAATCCTAGAGCGGGCTCCTACCACTTGGGAGGCGGAAGAGCAATACCAGGGGTGGGACCCGAGGTCACGTGGGCTTCTTTCGAGGTGGGGGCAGGCCGTTACAGTAGTAGTAGTAGTAGTAGTAGTAGTAGTAGTAGTAGTAGTAGTAGTAGTAGTAGTAGTAGTAGTAGTAGTAGTAGTAGTAGTAGTAGTATAGTAGTAGTAGTTGTAGCATCAGTAGCATCAGTAGCAGTAGTAGCAGCAGTAGCAGCAGTAGCAGCAGTAGTAGTAGCAGCAGCAGTAGCAGCAGTAGTAGCAGTAGCAGCAGTTGCAGCAGTAGTAGCAGTAGTAGCAGTAGGAGCAGGAGCAGCAGGAGGAGCAGCAGCAGCAGTACGAGGAAAGAATGAAAGAAAGAAAGAAGAGGAGGACGACGACGAGGAGGAGGACGAGGGGAGTAGGAGGAGGAGAAGGTGGAGGAGGAGGAAGAATATAGTATGCAGCACTGTTTGACTTTAGAACAATTGTCTCAATTTAATCAATTTATGTGTTCAACTGTGTTAGTTCTAAATTAACATGTCTGTGTGGTCCATTTCGAATAATGAATTGTCATTTTCAAAACTACTGTGCAAGACGGATATGTCAAACATAGCCATTGTTTATTATGTCAAAATTAATATATCCATTGTTTAACGGTCTAGGCTAATTGTCGTGCGTCAATTTTTGCGACAGGAACACTAAATGATTGAATCTAATGTTCCGCAATCCAAGTCCACGAAACCGGAAATCGAAGTGATCGAAAAAAGTTCCAACGACGGAAGCTATTGCGTTGTCAATTCACGGAATAATAGGCTGTATGACGAATTTCGATTTTTTTACCGCTTTACCTCGTTTTATGATAATGTCATTCTGTGTATAAAGTATCAACATCGGTGTCAGCATTGAATTGTCCAAAATCGAGGTTATCGGTTTGCAATTGAAGCGTATAATTATAGGCTACATCATGGGGCGCGGTGGTGTAGTGAGTATGTTCGTTGCCTTGCAGCCGGATGGTTGCAGGTTCGAATCCACCTCAAGCCGCCTCATAGGGACCTGGGTCAATCACGCGACTGCTCATTACTGCTTTTTACCAGCCTTCTGATTAACAGAGTTGAAATTTTTCTTTATAGGGGCTCTCGTTATACAGTATTTGACAAAACCCCCGGAATATGCACATATTAGACCCTGTCGAGCAGTAGGGCTTATGTGTTACAGGACTACAGGCTGCAGACAAAACTCCAGACCCTAAGTTTAATAAATTATGCATCCACTTGCAATTAGTTGCATATTATAAAGAATTAATGTTAGTAATTTTGTTTTATATGGAGAGTTATAGACTATAATTATTATATTCATTCGTTGGATATGAGTCTTTATAGCATATGAATGTCCGAGTCTATTGATGCTATTATTTGAAAAACTCATAATATGAAGGCGAATAGAAAAAAAGCAGGTTTTCGAATGAGGTCGTGAAGCGTGACATCACCACGTCTAATGAGTCCCGGTCACAGTATTAGCAGATGGTCAGAAAAGGACGTAAGGGACGGAGAGAAAGAGAGAGAGACAGAAAAATAAATACAGGCAGAGAAAGAGAGAGAGAGAAAGGAAGAGACAGACCGAGACAGCAACAGATACAGAGAGAGAAGAGAGAAAGAAAGACATACCCACACACACACACACACACACACACACACACATACACACACACACACACACACAGAGAGACAGTAACAGATACAGAGACAGAGAGAGAAGAGAGAGAAAGACAGACACTCAAACATCAGACAAATAGACAGATAGACAGAGAGGAGGAGAATGAGAGAGGGTTGTCCGGGAGTTGAGTGGCAGTTTGGAGATTTTTCCCCGTATACAGTACTAGAGACGATGATTCCAATAAAGTGGAATCGGAACATGACAGTTATGACGCAGGTCGTGACGTGTCTTGCGATGGACGACGAGTGGCAGCGGGTGTTTGTTAATATCGGTTGGCGTTATACGACGACCGCTATATAAATAATCGACATTTATGTAGCGCCATAATAATAATATGTCGACTTGTTTCTGTTGACGAAAGCAGAAGATTGGATCAGATTATGACGAACCAGATCAAAGGTTCGACTGTCGGAGAAATTAATTACCTTTCGGCTTCTGCTGGTGTGAGTGTCGGTGTGGTTCTGAGTGGGTGTCCGCTCGTTGTGTGTTCATATATATATAATTTATATATAATATATATATAGGTGTGTGTTTAGGTGTGTCTCCTTGTGCGGTTGAATGGGTGTTTGTGTATGTGGTTGGGTGTGTGTTTGGGTGTGTGTGTGTGCGTGTGTAATGCTATGCAGCTGAACAGCAACCAATTTGAAGAAAACTGCACAGATTGAACTGAATGTTTTTCTCTTAATTTTAAAGCCGTTTGAACTGGAGTGATCCATATTAATGAATGCCGAGAATAGAATTCTCCAGCGAGTAGAAAATCTGGTGTTATTAGTACTTATTACGGCCCCTAACCTACATAACTATGTAGATCAATAACACACAGTGATATTAATGACCCATTCAAATGCGTCACTTTTCATTCAACCACTGCAATTTGCAAAAAATTTTGACATGCAATTAATGATCACGAAAACTTCACAGGAAATAGCAAGTAAACTGGAATAATTTTGGTTCTAATTCACTCTCAGCAATACGCCATTAGGCTACCATCGTGAATGTGGGACGGTAATGATGAGAACAGTCAGGGCAAGTAATGACATAAGCCTACTGATGACTAGAGTAAGGAAAGTATACATGGTTTAAGATGCATTATTAAAAAATCAGTTTATGACATAAGTCTGTCCCGGGCAATAGATTAACCTTTAGCATTTGCCATCTGGCAATCGTTTGGTCACAATACCAGTACCTACCGTGTGTAGACCCCAGTGGCATAGCCCTTGAGGGCTGTTTTAAAGGAATTTTTAGGACTGCACAACCCCTTCTTTCCTTTCCCATCCTCCATGGTAAATTACTTCCAATCGGAGGACAATGACCTTTTTGCTAGTTTTAATTGTACAGAAGCGCTTCTACACGGTGTCCCAATTGAAGTGAGCCCCTTTTTGTTTTGGCGATATACTTGTCAATTCTAAATGAAACTCTATAAAATTTCACAACATGTAAGAGGGATAAATTATCAATGTTTCCTGAAAACTGTATTCAATTCTGCTAATAGAGCCCGAAGTTATGCACATTCGAATTTGGGCAACTAAAATTGTAAGTTTCCAACATGTAAAAGATAGGAAATTAGTGTTAGCGCTGTTCTTCAAAACTGATGTTCAAAATGTCATCCATTAGCTCGAATGCATGCTCTAAGGCGATTTCGCCATTCATTGATTGCATTGTCAACAATCTCTTTAATCAAAACGATTCCTTTCTTCCACATTTCGCTGTTTGAAGTGATCACTGATGAACGTCACGCGTATGCGAGTTTCATAAGGCTGCGATGGGCCAGTTTCTGTTAAAAATCCCTTTAAAAATCTTTTGCAACGTAATGTTTTTCTTCTATTAAATTGTTTATTAAACCCAAATCATCTTTGCTGAAAGCCATTTTTATTATTGTCCCCTAACATGGAAATGATGGAAATATGACGAAAATATTTATTAATTTATAAAGTAAGGCGTGCAGTTGCATGCAAGCAATAATTTCCTATCTTTTACATGTTGGAAACTTACAATTTTAGTTGCCCAAATTTGAATGTGCATAACTTCGGGCTCAATTCGCAGAATTGGATAAAATTTTCAGGAAACATTGATAATTTATCCCTCTTACATGCTGTGAAATTTTATAGAGTTTCATTTAGAATTGACAAGTATATCGCCAAAACAAAAAGGGGCTCACTTCAATTGGGACACCGTGTACAACTGCACAAATCCATTTAGAACTGCACATTTTGTGTACAACTGCACGTTAAAAAGCCCTGTGGCATATACATTATACAAGGGGTTTGGCCTAGGAAATAGCGTTTTTTAAATGGTGTTATTTGTCCACTTATATAAGAAAAACAAGCATGCGGCCGGCCATAACACCCCCCCCCCCCCCATTATTAATTTTTAGCCACACCACTGGTAGGCCTACTTTATGGCGTCTCAGTCACCTTTTATTTAAAGCACGACGAACGACGTCATTCTCTCCTCTGCTACTGTGCGACGAGAATTTAAATGCATGTCCAACTGTAAACAGACTGAATCATCGTTAATTTTGTAGGTCGATTTACTGAGACCTTTGCTGTCCAGTCATGTACTATTTACCTTTGCCTAATTGCACTTAGCCTCATTTCGCAGTCTGCAGTGTGGATCGAGGCAGTCTCCAGTTAAACCTGATGACCGTATAAATCCCATGATGCAACAGAAGATGAATGCGTCACAGATTGGACTGGATAGACGTAGATCAGACTGACGCTCTATAATGAAGCTCCGCCAAGTAAGAGGATACCGGGAAGGGACGCTGAGGCCCTACATGCAACCTAAGGTTAAAAAAATGTGGTCCGGCAAAATGTTATGCAATAAGGTCTTTCACTCTGCCCCATTGCAAATTCTCTCGCGCTATAGCCACTACGAGTAACCCTTATAGCAAGAGAATATAATCTGAAGCAATGTGAGGGAACATGCACTATAGGCTACTTCATATCATGCGATCAGTGTTTGTCTGTCTGTCCGTCTGTCTGTCCTCTTTCTTTCTTTCTTTCTGTCTGTCTGTTTGTCTGTCTGTGTATCAATCCCACTCTCTCTGCCCGCCCATTTCTCTATGATAATCTGTTTTAATATAGTAGATATGGTTTTGTTCACTCGTAAATTTGTCTATGTCTTGTGTGTGTGTGTGTGTGTGTGTGTGTGTGTCTGGCTTTATCCACTTCCCTTCCTTCGACCGTCCATACAATCTCTACATCTGTCCTCCAAGCTACGTGTCTGTAAACTGGAGAGTGTCCTTATTACGCTCTGTAGGATCTCTGCAGCTGTGGATCCCCAACAACAATGCCATATGGCACACATATCCAAAAAATCCATCTATTTTGTCCTTAATGGCTTTAGATGTCATACATATGGTACACCCATATAGTTTTTGTAATATCCGTACCATATGCTTACCATACAAATCCTGCCTTATATTATGCATTCAAAAACTGCGAGAAAAGCGTCAGAGTGTGTGAAGTCCGACGGGTGTACAGAAGTTGCTGCAAATGGGGGGATAAAAGCAAAAAACTTCTTTAGAGCCATGCCTTAAAACAGCATTATACAGGCGCACATAATTATTATTATCTCCGACTCTGACATTATTGTATTAATAGAGACTTGCCGATACGGGCCAAGTGATAGTTAATGAGCCACCTCTCAATGTTGGCAACACACAGAAGAGCCCACGCGTGCACACCCACGCACACGTCGACTCAGACGCATGCACGCGCGTATACACCTTAGACCGATATAGCCGATAGACATTGGCACTTTGGTAGCCTACAATGCATGCTCGACTGCAACGCACTTTCAATGTTACTGCAATGTACGATCGACGATCATTTGCTTGAACTTCCCTACTTGGTTATAGTCCCACGCCTGTTGAAGGTACGTACGGATCGTACCAGCCCAATAAGCCGTATGAAATAACTGCAGGAATTGTGTGCACAACGTTCCATATACATCATAATATTATTAGTATTAGTGCGTGTGTATGTAACCAGCTCACATACGCCATGCAATAGCCAGATAGGCCTAGATTACACAGTTTACCACAACTTCCTTGTCACATAGATTCATATTAGTTTACCAATACGTATTTATTTCATACAGAAGGCAAATCTGCTAATCATCAAAATAACATACATACATGTATGTTATCCATGTGTGTGTTTCATGTTATTAGCATATCTAGACCATTTGCACTCCATGTGGTTATAATAATAATGTTCTACCAATACGTATTTCATACAGAAGGCAGATATGCTGACCATCAAGATGCCATATGCCATGCTCAGAGAGACGGAGTTTCATTGCTTGAAGCTGTTTGAGACAGATAGACAGACAGAAACAGACAGACAGACAGACAGACGGACGGACGGACGGACAGACAGACAGACAGACAGACACAGTGACGGCGACAGATATATATATAAGCAGCAAAACCTAATCTATCCGTCTCCACTTCCGTCTCTCTGTCCCTGATTGTCCCTGCCCCTATCCATGTCCATATCCATGGTCCTGCCACTGTCCCGGTCTCTGTCAGTGTCCCTGTCCCTCTCCGTTTCCCTTTCACAGTTCCTGTTCATGTCCTTTCTCTATCTCTGTCCCTGTCTGTCTGTGTCTCTGTCTGTTCCTGTCGCTGTCCTTGTCCCTCTCCGTCTCCCTTTTCCTGTCCTTGTCCCTGTCCCTCTCCGTCTCCCTTTCCCAGTTCCAGTCTCTGTCTATCACTTTCTTTATCGCTGTCCTTGTCGCTCTCCGGTCTCCCTGGCGCTGTCCCTGTCCATTTTCCTATCCCTGTCCCTGTCTCTCTGTCTCTCTGTCTCTCTGTCTCTCTGTCTCTCTGTCTCTCTCTCTGTCTCTCTCTGTCTCTCTCTCTGTCTGTCTGTCTGTCTGTCTGTCTCTCTCTCTGTTTCTCTGTCTCTCTGTCTCTCTGTCTCTCTGGCTCTCTCTCTCTGTATCTCTCTCTGTCTCTTTCTCTGTCTCTGTCTGTCTGTCTGTCTGTCTGTCTGTCTGTCTCTCTCTCTCTCTCTCTCACCTCTACTACTACTGCTACTGCTACTGCTACTATTATTACTATTATTATTATTTTTTATTTAAAAATTATTATTATTATTATTAGTATTAGTATTATTATTATTATTATTTTTATTATTATTATTATTATTATTATTATTATTATTATTATTATTATTATTATTATTATTATTATTATTATTGCTTTAATTTGGATGTAGCGCACTAAGATGCTGCGCTTGGCTTTTGATTGGCGCTGTAGAAATATGAAGATTACGATTACAATTTATAACTCGACATCGGTCGAGCAATGCAGACAAAGACGGTTCATTAAGTTTATGGACCAGAGAACAGGACCAATGAAGCTTCTTCACATAACCCAAATGAACCCATTCCACTTGTCTGGCCAGCCGCAGCCCACAGTCTACACCGGGCGCCGTCTAATGACGGTCCGCGAACGGGGTACAAGAAGCTATGCATACGCAGCTGAGAGAAGCGTCCAGCAGTGCAGGAGGAAGCAAAGTCCTCTTTCTCCCTCTCCCGCTCTTTCACCCAAGACGAACTGACCCAGCCACATTCCCCCCGCATAGCCTTTTATCCCTATTCAGAGCTGGTGCATCTTGAGCCCAATGATAAACAGAGGGTTTGGGGAATTAGCTAAAACTCAAGGTTCTTTCTTGCATTCTCCCCATTTCACACTCTCTGTAATACCATGCACCTAACAATATATAGGATATATATAGGCCTATATATAATATATAGGCAGGGTATATATAATATTAATAGGCTATATGGATATAATTATGTGTGCGTGTGTGCAAATTACACTGAACGCTGAATGATCATCAGTTTTTAGCAATTTTTTAGTAAATGTTTCATCATTTTCTCCCATTCTTCTGACCCTGGTCTACTTTTCGGATAACGCATCAGAAGAAATGCGCCGTTCTATCATGTACGCTAAATACGCTTAGGCCTACTACAGTTCTACAAGTTAGGCTTATCGTGGTGGCATGTATGAGGCTGTGCGTAGTCCACATCTAGACGTCTAAGTCTGATGGTTTACACACCGTGACAAAATTCTATGATAATCATTGTGCACTTTGTTCAAATGGAATCAAGGTTGCAGTCAAAATCCAAGGAGCTGTGTGCGTGTGCGTGCATGTGTGGCTTTGTGTGTGTTTGTGTGTAGTGTGTGCACGCGCGCATGTGTGTGTGTTGCAAAACCAGTAGGCCTAGGCCTACAATTATAAAACTGCTCAAATGATGCCCTAGCTACATCGCTGGCATCACTATCATTAGGCTTAGTTAGTCGACGTCATAAATTTAAATTTTGCTCCTTTATATCTCAAGTCAGTTTAGGCTAAGTCGACTTGTGATAAAATTTATTTCAATTCACTTTTCTGTACAAATTCGAATTGAGTCAGTTGCGCTGAGCAGAAACTACTCTGCGTAGGCCTACTCGCCTTGAGATCATCCTAAGCTTGTTGCTGTTTAACGACACTGTGTGATATCAAAGTTGATTAGTGTCTCCCGGATAAAACTTTAAAAGTGCTGGCACTGTCAGAGAACAAACAGTGGCAGAGTTGGAACTGAGATGATCCAATGCCCCCCCCCCCCCGTCTACTAGTTGGGATCGGCTCCCAGACCAAGGCCTGCTTGTCAACCGTGGTGCGCTTTTGTCGAGTGGGATTATATCTGCTGTGAGAGCACCATTAATTTTTTATAACAGTTACTGGTAGGCTTACTTCTTCGAACCCGAGGTAGAAACAAATTTGGGTGGAGTTTGGAGAGAATACAAAATGTAACAAAATAGACTTATTAAAATTTAGCTTTCACTTGAAGGCCTATAAATTATGCCTACTTATATTCATATGGACCTTTCACATCGAAACTTACAGATGAATCGGAGATTGAATGATATTGCAGCAAGAGCTGGCTGTAGGTCTATGTTCTAGGGCGTTCTCGGTCTGTTTTTTTTATATTCTCAGCCTACTTTATTAGAACTACATCATTCTGCTAAACTATGTTTAGTGCTGAAATAATAATTTAAAAAATATTTTACCGCGTAAACTAGCGTGATTAATCACTAGTTTCTCGGTAGCGCATTGGATAACCAGGATAACACACTGGCCTGTAGATCAGCGGACCTGACTTCGAGCCCCTCCCCGTGTGCGGACGAGCTTTGTTGGCTGCTATTAACGCCGATTTTGCAGGCTCTCTGTTAATAGTTAAGATGTATGTCTTCACTCTTCTGTCATTTGCGTTCTTTTGAAGTGTTTCATTTGCATTATTCTACAGTCTACACTGTAACCGGTTAAAAGAAAATTATTATAATCAATGCTGCGTTTGTCATACTTCTTCACTCTTCAGGTACAACGGCAGCGAGCTACGTGACCTTCGCTATTTAGAGTCGTTGGCTTACTCGGCTTTCGTTTCCGGTTATATGGAAGCACGTGCGACGATATTATAATTTTATTTGTTTCAGAAGTAACTGTTATCCATTTTAATCCACGTATATCGGTAAGAATATTTGCTCTTATTTATGTGCTACATTGTTAATCTGAAATTTTCAATGCAGTAAGCATATATGTTTAGGGCGAAGAGTAGTGTTGAAGAAAATTTTATTGAATTTTAAACTTGTGCAACGTGATCGGCGCTGATCGCAGACAAGAAGAGCAGTTCTTTTAACTAGCCCTGAGGGCCTCAGGGCTAGTTAAAGGAACTGAGGCTGAGGCAGACATGGGTTTGAAGTGTTAACGAAATCTGTTTCGGTAATCTTCTCGTTTAGCGTCGGAAATTATTTCAATATAGCATCCTATAATACATACTCCGTCTTTTCAGCTCCGTCTTTCACGCGTTTTGCCACGCGTCTAGCCGTTTAAAATTTATAAATTCGATGAAAAATATTTCCTGACGAAATAGAAGCGGGATTTAGCGCGTGAGGGTCGATTAGGGCTCAGGTTAGGCGTCGTGAGGGTCGATTATGGCTCAGGTCAGGCGTCGTGACGGTCGGTTAGGGTTAGTTTTAGGGTTAGTGCAGTCATTCTGCTGAGATTGAAGCTGGATTAATGAAAATGTTCTTGCCTAACTGGATCTGGATTGACGAAAAATAATTGTTAATTTGTTATCTAAACAGAAGTTGGATAAATTATTTTCGGACGCTGAGGTGAAACGATCATTTAAATCCAAAGTATATATTATCGGATGCTACCATTGAAACCATTGAAATAATTTCCGACGCTAAACGAGAAGATTACCGAGTAAGCGGTAATGTACGTTAGCACAAATTAGTTAAACCATCGTTTTAACTTTGCAAATTATTCCACCGGAACAGCATACGTATTTTATCAATTTGACCACTCATGTCATAATTAGTTTATATTTCAGGAACAATTATATGGTTAAATTCCAGAATGGCTCGGTAGTAAGTAAACAATAGCCCAATGTTTCCAACAACATACGGCGATAAATAGCACAATGTTTAATATTTTATTTATGTATGGAAGAAGAAAACAAGGGCGGTCAAGGAAAAGGTGGATGGATGAGATTCACGAAACAACAGGAATGAACTTGGAAGAACTAAGGGAAGCGACATCAGAAAGAACGCAATGGAGAAAACGGATCATGTCGGTCAGAGAGCTGAAAGCACAAGGTAACTAGGTAACAATTACAAGTAAATAATTAAAATAAAGGTAATAAGAAATCTATATAAATAAAAATGAAACTTTACAATAGTTCGTGACACAATCACGCCGAAAGTTACGCACCGATTGTTTTGAAAATTTACCAAAACCTTCCATTCCAATAGCACAGTGTCTTAAGATTTCTTTTCCAGAAAAAAACGCAATCTTTTCCACAAAAAGTGAACTTTGTAATACGTTCGACCGCCATTTGCAAATTCAACCAAACCGTACGCTTGCAAAATTTCATAATCGTCTTCACCCGAAACACAGTGACGAAACATGAATGAGGTCGCGTGCCGTGACGTCATAAGCGAGTCGCTTAATAATTCCATTACGAAAGCGGCCTTTCAACATTCTTGGGCTCTATCCGCTGTCAGTAAGGGACGGTGTGAGGGAGGAAAGGAGCGGAGGGAGAGAGGAGGGGGAGAGGGAGGGGAGGTCTTTTTTGCCACAGCAACGCGTGGCTGGGTACAGCTAGTAAAAAATAAAAAAGTATTTAGAAATAGAAGCTGGACGACAGTGGACGCAGGTATGTTTAGACCTGAAATCGAAGCCGGATTAACGAAAATAAATGTTAATTTATAAGACTTAAAATAATCAATCTAAATAATTAATACATATAATTTGTAACACGTGTAATTGTTTTTTATTCAGTTTGTGAAATTACACGTATCGATATGGGGGGGGGGGTGGCAGTGGGTAATAGACTGGGGGTAAAGTCCTAGAACCATAATTCTCATGTTTTGTAAAATTATAAAACTTTTGATTACTTGTATGTAATTATTTAATGAATAAAATATTATTACACATGCTTCCTTTCGCGGAAACAATGGGCTATTTATTGCCGTAGGCTGTTGGAAACATTGGGCTAATGATTGCCGCACGTGACAGCGCTCTATTCTGCGCTGATCTGTGGCCACCATATTGTTTACTTGCTACCGAGCCATTCTAGAATTTTACCATTTGCGTTAATGGCATACAAGCTGGATTGCTAAATAGATGCCGGATTGATGAAAAAATTGTGCTGTTCCAGTCCATAAAATGTATATTTTATTCCGCTAAAACGAGATTAACGACCCTGGGCAAGTTGTTTACGCACACGTGCCTCTGTCACCAAGCAGTATAATTTGGTCATCCCACTTCGTGGTTTGTTTTCAATATTTTCATCTGTAACTAAAATAATAATCGCCGCTAAAGTTACAATGGAGAAATGGCTTCGAGGCTATTATTTTTTTGGATAAAAAAATTGATAAATTACCACGATGTGGGATGAGGGATGAAAATCTGCAGACTAAAACAAGAAGCTGGATGATTTTTGCTGATTTTTTAGTGCAATAAATGCGATGATTGATGCAAGTCTTGTATTGGGGGGGGGGGGGGTAATCTGAAACCGGTTTCAAGTTACGGGTGGTGGGTGGGTTATGTTTAGGAGGGGTTAATCTGAAACCTTTACACCGTGTTAGAACTGCCGGTAGATGTTATTACTGGCACTAACTGACTGGCAAATATTAGGCTGTAAATCAGAGCATTCTAATTTGCCCCAAACTGCGGTGGTCATATTTGTTTACTTTCTGTATATTGGTCACTGATCTGGTGTGCTTGTTTACGGATTGATTTAGCTGTTGTGCAATTTTCATGTATAATATACAAATGTACATATATATTTTAGACTTGAATGTCTGATATGCGGTGAAAAATGACGTGCCTGCTTTGAAGTAACCTACTGAGAAATGGATTTCGGGAACCACGCCACAACCAAACATCTGGTGAATTGTTCCTGTAAGTGAAAATCCTTTTAATTTCCAGTGATGAATAAATTGCTTTGGTGTTAAGTGATATAATACAAGTGATAGTGTATGCTGCAGGAACAAGATGTTTTGCTTTACGATTTTTTTACGATTATGATTGCTAAATCTTCAATATATTCATGTTATTGTTGTCTAGGAAATTGTTGTTCCACCCCTTTAAGGTGACTACACAGGGAGACTCTTGGTCCAACTATGACTAAGTAGGGCAGTCTTTAACTTAGTATCTATAGATAATATTAGTTTGACCTCTAGGCACTAAGTGGGGTAGCACAGAATCCCATTTCAGGTTGTCAACCGCAGCATGGCCATTGGCTTAAGATGAGAGGAATGGCTGAGAAGTTCTAGGAAGGGAGCGTAGCATCTACGAAAGGCCATTCCAGATCAAGGGGCCAGTGGTTCCGCTTAGTGGAGGTGAAAGCAACAGGAAAGCAGACCTTGTTCAGACTAAAAAAATATAAGCGCAAGTGAGTAGCACTAAGAGCTTGTTCTGGTAGGCAGGAGACTGCTCTAGTTTGGTGCTGCCTACTAGACCTAGTAGGCAGCACCAAACTGGAGCAGCATTCCTATATTCGATTACCTGCTTGAGGGGGAAGCAGTGGAGCCAGGAGAGCATCACTCATAAAGCTGGATATATGGGTGAATGCTACATGATTATATATGTTTGTTCATTGGAATTGAAGTAGTTAATAAATATTACGTCAGAAAAATTTTCATTCATGCTCCGCTCTGTGCTCGCTGCTTAATGAACTTGTCTTTTCTTCGTTAACTTTGATCTAATATTCTTCTTTTGATAACATTATTCTTACACCTCCTCTGAAGAATTGCATTTGCTATTCCATGTTCAATCTGTACAGCAATTATTAACTTCTTATTAGACGATGCATGTAATGTTGATTTGCTCTAATATTCTTGCCATTGCAGGAGCCGTGGTGACGTTCGAGCCATCATTCACATGGAGGAGGTCGTCCTAATCTGTTGCAGCAGAGCCGTACACACATTCGGAATACTTCGTCGTACAGTCTTCCTGGTGATGTCCTCTGCCGGGTTGCTAAGGCAACAGTTGTGTCTTCAGTGATAGATGCATCTCTGGCCTAGTGATGGTCTCTCAATGGCATGGGACCGTGAAAGACTCCAGAGACTTGTGTTAAAAATAAGTAACGCCGGATACTTTCCGCCTAACTTGCCGGGGGGGGGGGTCAGTTGGTGCGTTGTGCTTGATGCTAGCCTTCTGATAATTGTATTAATGAATGAGTTCTTTGTTCTGAACAATCAATGTTGCCTCGAAGACTTGTTCAACTTTATAATCTGCGACCCTGCGATTATGATGTCACCTTGCTCTCCAGGAGCGATAAAAATTTCATACCAAGGATGCTTTACGGTGTCCTTAATTGAACACTCATATATAAATTGCTACAGACCTAGGCCTTAACCCTAAAACACTCATCCACGACAATTTTTTTAGTCGTCCTGACTCGACTGCAGATTTTGTATCTTGTTGCATTTGTGTCAACTAGTGTACACGGTTTTTTTCCAGTCACTGTCAATGAAGTCCAACTTTATTGTGCTTCATCATTTTCAAAATCTCATGGCAGAAAACAAACATCCTGATAGACAGCATGTTTGGCAATGGCTAGTATAGTGATGTAACTTGGAGGAACCTGCCTCATAATAATTCCTATTATTGGGCACAGCATTGCTTACAAAAGTGAGCATATATTCTTTTTCTGATGGGTTTGTCAGACCTTTTGATTGTTGTTAATGACTCTTCCTTAAATTTCTGTTATAGAAGTGTAAAAATGTATCAAAATTACATTGGTATATCAGCATGTGTTTTATCAATTAAATGCTATTGAGTTGTATAAATGATGTTTATTGGTGAACATTAATTAGAATTGTCTGACTTACTTAGTTGATTGATTTTTACTTGGTGTAACTGTTTGCTGCGTATAGTGTTCAGTCAACTTTGTATGCATACATCACAATTAAGCCTTTGAGTAGGCTTCTTTTATCCATTTCCTGACTGAATGAATATGAAGTTGTGATGATTTTCTTTCTTTCTACATGACTATATAAAACAAAGCTAGAAGGGGCGCTATAGAAATGTAGAAATAAGTAATAGATATTGACCGTGTTAATTGTTTATAAAATTATGTGAGCTGAGTCTGAAATGTGATATTAATGAGGGTTATTAGTACCCAAAGAACTGTTGTTTGCACAGTTAAGTTATAACCTTACTCTTTGCAGCATGTTGCATTATGGGTATGGAGGCAGAATCACTTTGGTTTTAAATCACAGTTTTATGCTGATGGTGCTCTGGAGTCGAGAAAAAAACCTAGGAGTGCCTCTCTTCAGTTCCTGCATGGTTCTGCTTCAACAGTCTGAACATGGGCGTGATCTTCATTCAACTTGAACTTTAATAACCTTATGAGACTAAGATTCAAACTAACCTGTTGAAACCCTTGCAATGAACGCCTCTATCCACCTTCAGGCAATGGTTTCTGCTTACTTATTTCCATCTTCAATAATGTTTTCTCTGGTTGAGCCTTGATACAGCACAGTCATGGGCTTTATGCATTCAATGTTGCTACTAATGGGTATGGAAGTGACGACCGTTATTTATCTGTTGCTTGAATTTATGTTATATTTTAAGAAGCGTCTGATAATTCTCATTTCTCGTTGACTGTCAGACAGCTGGATATCTAACTGGAGCAGCATCTAATTGAATTGTGTGTAGTAAAAAATGTTTGTAATAACAATTGTTCTTGTGGAAAATAAAAATGTTTTATCTATCATATAGTAGCAGTTGCTTTGTTCTAATGTTGCACAGTTGTTTCAGGTGGAATGCAGATGGATAAATCATCTACGATCTATCTAGCATGCATACATTGCATAGATGGTAAATCATATATAATCTATCTAGCATGCATACATTGCATAGATGGTAAATCATATATAATCTATCTAGCATGCATACATTGCATAGATGGGTAAATCATATATAATCTATCTAGCATGCATACATTGCATAGATGGGTCAATCATATATAATCTATCTAGCATGCATACATTGCACAGATGGGTAAATCATATAGAATCTATCTAGCATGCATACATTGCACAGATGGGTAAATCATATATAATCTATCTAGCATGCATACATTGCATAGATGGGTAAATCATATAGAATCTATCTAGCATGCATACATTGCACAGATGGGTAAATCATATATAATCTATCTAGCATGCATACATTGCATAGATGGGTAAATCATATATAATCTATCTAGCATGCATACATTGCATAGATGGGTAAATCATATATAATCTATCTAGCATGCATACATTGCATAGATGGGTAAATCATATAGAATCTATCTAGCATGCATACATTGCACAGATGGGTAAATCATATATAATCTATCTAGCATGCATACATTGCATAGATGGGTAAATCATATATAATCTATCTAGCATGCATACATTGCATAGATGGGTAAATCATATATAATCTATCTAGCATGCATACATTGTATTGATGGGTAAATCATATATAATCTATCTAGCATGCATACATTGCATAGATGGGCAAATCATATATAATCTATCTAGCAGACATATGGTTTAGATATCCTTTTGTAATATGTATGGCATATGAATTGTATATGAGGCCTTTATGGGTTTGTCATATAAAAAAGATATGGGCTGTCGGGTGCAAACCACATGAATTTAGAGATCTTTACCATATGACGTCCAATATGACGCACATATGGGCTCAATATGACAATGTTGTCAGGGATATCACTTCGAATCTCGCCTCCATAATTATTTGTCGCTTCGAGCATCTTTTCATCGCGATTCGACGTTCGTCGTCAGCTGCTGCTGCAGCAGCTCGTTAAGATTATTGTGAAATTAGGAGATAACGAAGAAGACTGTGCATGGTTCTTGAATCAACCAACGAAGCTGAAGATGAGGTTCTTGCCATCGGCTTTTCTCAGAAGTAGCCAGCAGACGACGTCACAGACGCAGAGATATGATTAATCCACGGCTTCAGCAGCAGCAGTAGCAGCATGGGCGTTCGCAGAAATTTTTCTAGGGGGCGCAAACTTTTAAATAATAATAATTGTCACAGGGTCTAAATTTAATGGGGTTATCGAAAGCAACCGATCACTCCACCTTCGACGCTCGCACCTTCTGCACTGGATCCCTCTCGATCACGCGAACCATGCCATCATGCGATGTCATGGTTCATGCGATAGACATTCGTTGTTAAAACTGTTACGATAGTTAAATTTTATGTGACTGAAATCTGACCTTACTCATCGGGGTTCTTATCCAAACTGATTTATCGCTTCATGAATCCGCTTTTGCTTTATGAAATTGTTTTCGAAGTAGGCATACTCATTATTCAGAGAACTAATAAACGGTCGTCACTGGTTGTTGAACGAATTAATCCATGTTTCTACCCTTCACACGGGCGGAGGTGAGGTGACTGTAGGTGACTAAGTGATTGACCTGTCATGAGTTTCGCCTTAACTTAATTAAGCATCTCGTCACTTTACAACGAAACCGGGTTTAGTCCTTGCCTTAGGGTTTGGTCATGGTTCTATAAATCACGATTCTCTCGTCATATAGTCGTAGTCCATGTTTTGATTCAACTTGTATTTCTCTGTCTACTGCGATTCGTTCGCTCGTCTGTCTCTCTGTCTCTGTCACTGTCTCTGTCACTGTCACTCTCTCTGTCTCTGTCTTTGTTTCTGTCTCTCTCTCTCTGTCTCTTTCTCTCTCTTTCTCTCTTTCTCTCTTTCTCCTCTCTCTCTCTCTCTTTCTCTCTCTCTCTCTCTCTCTCTCTCTCTCTCTGTCTCTGTCTCTGTCTCTCTCTCTCTTTTTCTTTCTCTCTCTCTCTCTCTGTCAGTCAATTTTTCTAAATTTTATCTGTTCCTGTTCAGCTTTCACTTGTAAATTATCAATGTATCGGGTAAACCTCTTAGTCGACGCAATTTCAAGCGACTCCGCTGTATACATGTGGCATCATTTATCCACCTGCTTAGTTGTTGCTCAACGGATGTCACGATACAGCAGGTGTGTGGAAAGTCGACCGTGATTTCGACCGCCTTTTCCTTAATTAACATCGAGGCACCTGTCAGTCAACATGACCAGTACACGAAGCACAAACAGACACATCCCTGGCTGAAAGGGAGCAACTGACAAGCTACACACGTACATTCTACGTGTATACGCATAACGAGGCATTTGAAGGTCAAAACTCGTCTGTCTGTCTGTTGCTTGCTTGCCTTCTCTCTCTGCTTCTCTGTTCTTCCTTCTCTGCTGCTTCCTCTGTTCCTCTCTCAGCTGTTCCTTTTCCTCCTTCTACTCCTCCTGCTCCTCCACCTCCTGCCCTCCCAACCATCATGCTGACTGTCGTTGTGCTACATGATTACCATCGCCTTATTATTCTATTCAATTCTATTTTGGGATTTATAAAGCGCCTCTCACAGTACAATCTAATCAGAGGCGCTCCCAGTGCGAAGATTATATGCTGTGAAAGATGATTTATGCCTCACCAGTCACCGTGCATTGATTGCGCCATCTTATTAAGCAGATTTAGAATTTAAAAAGTATTAGTGGTTTCCTTAGCTCGATTAGTTGAGTCAGTCTTTTGCAACTGGCGTTTCTGAAAAGTCTGTGTGGTATAGGGCCTATAATATACAGTCTTCTATTTTCTAGAATTCGTCAATTTCCTTACACTTGTTTGTTATGTGCGCCAACAGCTGCATGTGCGTCTGTAGTTGTTGCGTTGACAGTGGCGCCGACATTCTGTTGGCATGGAAACAGTCTCCTCAGCTTATAGCCTTCCACTGAGGTTTACTTCCGGTGTACGACAATAATTGACATTGAGGCCTATATAAGAAGAGCAGCAGTGGCGCTTTTGAAGGAGCTGCTGCTGTTTAGCAGGAGGTGGACTCTCTTCCTGGTTTGACCATAACAGCAGAAGGCATAATTACCCGTCATTACCTTCATTTGCTTTAATGACGTCTTGACTCGCAACCAATTTTCTTCACACAAAAATATCGAAAAACAAGGCGATTATAGGTGAACGGTTGGATGTCTAATCCCAATAGTTGTGAAATAATATTTACGACATATAACTTGTAAGTATTATAAGTCACCACCGACATCATTAGTTTTACTGCTCTGCGCGTTCTGTAGGTTTTTTGCACATCTAAACTGAGGCAGTTTCACTTACGTAGACCTATTATAGTTCAAAGCTGTATATTTATTTGTACAAGGTCATTGATCCTTCAAGATGAAACGAGTCGAGTCGATTACACTACATGCTACAGTGTATATTACCTTAACCCTTAAACGACCAACGTGTAGCAAATCGTATTGATACCATTGGTAGGTAGAGGGTTAAGTCGAGAATTTATGCAAAGAGTTATTTGGAAACCATCATTAAAGCAAAAATCCTAGATTCTGTGGCAAGAGAAGCACCTGTCTGTTGCTGTTTAACGACACTGCCATGTGGATGATGATTAGTGTCGCCCGCCTCCTTTATCCAAGCTTGGAACTGGCACTGGCAGAGTGCAACCAGTGGAGGAAGTGTTGTGGTAAGAGAAGTGGCTTTTCGACAGTACTATTACAACCGTGAACTGGTAATGAGCAGAATAGCTATCTCGTGTATCTGTATGCCTATACGCTATGACTGTTTCTACTGTTTCTCATTGAAAAGTTCGCGGTTGAATCCTGACAATGTTCAATTCAATTCAATTCAATTCAATTCAATTCAATTCAAACATTTTTTATATTTTGACCAAATTTCGACTAAACGACTAAAAAAAGGGTTGTCAGCTGTTTCGGACGAGAAAAATCGGTATATTGTAAAGAAATTTCGACCAAACGACTAAAAAAAGTCATCAGATTTTCCGATCGAAAATTCCCCACAAATTTCCGAACAGGGCCCCCACATTTCTTGATCCGGCCCTGGTAATAAAATAAATCAAATTAGGTGATGACAGCAACAATATAGGCCACTAGGTCAATATCAATCCTTCTGCCTCAATCATGTTTGCATAATGGAGATGTGTGTGTGTGTGTGTGTGTGTGTGTGCTGTGTGTGGCTCTGCAGATATTGCGTTACCTAAGCAAGTGACCTATTGTCGAAACTACAATGTGGCTGAAGAAAGCTGAGCTATCTGTGCAGACGCGGGGCTGCTAAAAAGAATGACTTCGGACATCTCTGATGTCACCAATTGAGCACGTGACACTGATTGCTTTCATTGTTGTCAAATGCACCATAAAAAGACGATCGATAATTAGGCCCTACACTATGCTCAGTATGCTGTCTCCTCATCACCTCGTATAGAGCAGCTGGTAGTGGACAAAAAACTTCACACTCTTTTTGAACAAACGAATAATGACTGTGGCTGTATACGACTTGTACGACTTGCACGACTTGTACGACTTGTACGAATTGTACGACTTGTACGACTTGTACGACTTGTACGAATTGTACGACTTGTACGACTTGTACGAATTGTACGACTTGTACGACTTGTACGAATTGTACGACTTGTACGACTTGTACGAATTGTACGACTTGTACGACTTGTACGAATTGTACGACTTGTACGAATTGTACGACTTGTACGACTTGTACGAATTGTACGAATTGTACGACTTGTACGACTTGTACGAATTGTACGACTTGTACGACTTGTACGAATTGTACGACTTGTATGACTTGTACGAATTGTACGACTTGTACGACTTGTACGAATTGTACGACTTGTACGACTTGTACGAATTGTACGACTTGTACGACTTGTACGAATTGTACGACTTGTACGACTTGCACGAATTGTACGACTTGTACGACTTGTACGAATTGTACGACTTGTACGACTTGTACGACTTGTACGAATTGTACGACTTGTACGACTTGTACGACTTGTACGAATTGTACGACTTGTACGACTTGTACGAATTGTACGACTTGTACGACTTGTACGACTTGTACGACTTGTACGACTTGTACAAATTGTACGACTTGTACGACTTGTACGAATTGTACGACTTGTACGACTTGTACGAATTGTACGAATTGTACGACTTGTACCACCTCCTCTGTCCTCGTGCTCACACTTGTTCTGAGTCTCTTTGTGAAGTTCTTGATGACTTTGTTGATGTGTTCCAGGGATAGAGTCTAAGTCTTCCCATATCAACGCCAATAGACCAACAATTCTCTTATCACTCTTGGTTTTGACCGTAGATTATGGGATTTATCCTGTGTTAACTCGACCCAGAGTCTCAGACCACCTTCGGACTTCTCTTGCGGACGATCCTTTTGACCTGACGCAGCGCTCGTGAATAAGCTGGTGCCCCGCGCTTGGCTTTCGAGTAGCGCTCTGGAAGTATTAACGATTACAATAACGATGCGCACCAGTTCCAATCGGTGACCATGCATTGAACACACTAGACATTGTTCTTGGATCAATGCTGTCAATAATTTTTGCACGGTCGAAGGTCTTGACTGTTCAGTAAGCGCAGATGCAGCAGTGTGGAACTGGCTGCTCCATCCGGGGTGTCGTCCATCCATGCGAGAACATAATTGGTGCAGATAATGAAGTCATGCGTGTATTCGAATTATACAGAGCAAACTAATATGCAGCGCACCTGGATATAGACAAAAGCCAGGTGCTCTTGGAGCTTGTGGAACTGCGTCCAGGAATTCAAGTGATCTGCAGTGCGAGTGTACGTGAGAGTAGAAAGAGAGAGAGAGAGGGAAACAGACAGACAGACAGACAGACAGACAGACAGACAGACAGACAGACAGACAGACAGACAGACAGACAGACAGACAGACAGATAGACAGACAGAAACACAGACATAGACAGACAGAGACAGAGACACAGACAGAGCGCGCGCGCGTGTGAGAGAGAGTGTATGAGTGTCTGGGATTGTGCTATGCGTTAAACTCCGACACTGGTTGAACTCGATCGGTCAGTGCCAGCCCCAAGCCTGCATAAAGGAGGAGGGCGACGCTAATGGTCTTTGTTATCACACAGTGTCGTTCGTTAAACTGAATCAACCAACCGTGCTATGCGTTAGTTGTGTTTGTGTGTGTTTTGTGTGTGTTTTTATGTGTGTTTTTGTGTGTGTTTGTGTGTGTGTTTGTGTGTGTGTGTATTTTTGTGTGTGTTTTGTGTGTGTTTATGTGTGTGTTTTTGTGTGAGTTTGTGTATGTGTTTTGTGTGTGATTTGTGTGTTTTTGTGTGTTTTTGTGTGTTTTTGTGTGTGTTTTTTGTGTGAGTTTGTGCGTGTTATAGTGTGTGACGAATAGTCTGAGTCTCTCTATGCATGCTTTCCACCAACCTATCAGCGTCACAGAATTGAACCCTACAAATAAGAAAACCTAGTTTCGTGTGTTTGAATGTTCATGCAGCTGTCGCCTGTCGGATAAAAATATCTCTAGATAATAATTGACATTCTCTGCTGTGTGGATCGAGTTGTCTGAGTTTTATCCCTGGCGTCATAAGCGGATTTTGTTCGGACGTAGCGACCGCAGAATGTCGTGGCTTATCAAAGTAATCCATGGCATAAGCTCAGAATCTACGAAAAACTAACGAGCATGGAGAAGCATAAGACGACTTATCGCTAGGGAACGACACAGACCGGTGCCAATCTGGTCTGCTGAGAGCAAATGGGTGTCGGAAAATAATTTGCGTCTAAACGGCGGGTCTTCAGTAAAGAAATAGTAGGGTCTAGTAGTGAATAATTATGGTAGTAATCAGATATACATATAACATCAGAAATGTACATAAATTGCAAGAACAATGCTGCTGGACTGGATGTTGACGGAGGAAGGAACCGAAGGATGCAGTGGACTGAAAAGAGAAGCACAGAACAGAGAAAAATGGCGTCATTGGACATACGAAACTGCCTGAGGGCAGAGAACGTGAAGAAGAATAAGAAGAAGACATAAATTATACTGATAACTAATTACATAAGCAGGAAAAGCTTGAAAACTTCAACTTCTTTTTTAATTCATGTCTAGGATTATTCATCATGCATCGTATCGACGCCACCACCAGCAGCAGCAACAACAGCAACTGCTTCCTTCCTTCCTCCAATAATCCATCCTTTGATTAGGCTACTTTTCAACAACGCAAACAAAACTGCGACAGCAAAAATTATGATAATAAAAATAGCAAAGGCAATATTGGCAATAAGTCAAAAGGAGTTTTTCTGTGTCCTCTAAATTAAATGCAACAAAGACAATCGCCAGCAAAGACGTCTCTCTCTCTCTCCAGATGGTCGCAATCGTAAGCGTAATCGTAATTGTAGGCCTAAACTTCAGACTTCTAGAGCGCCACTCGAAAGCGAAGCGCGGGGCACCCGCTTATTTACGAGCGCTGTGTTGAATCAAACCTTCGCTGCAAAAAAATGGACTACAGAGCGGACACTGCATCGGAGTTTCACGCCGAAGCGCTGAGCAATTGCGAGTGAAGGACTTGCATCATGAAATGCAGAGCATTGACAAACTTTAAATTCGATCAGATACTGCGGAGTGCGGACGCATTATATATCTCTCTACATATGTTACATTATTGAATAGGGGTCTATATTAGCCTATATGGAATGCCCTAAGCCTATATAAAATTATTTCAGGGTTTGCTTTCCAGAATAATTAATTCAATCACCCGAGCGATCATGCATGCGTCATTTGCCATGCATAAGATCCAGTTCAGTCAGATGAAATTATCTGTCAATTATCTGCGGCAGTTAGATTACAGTGGCTAATCTGTGTTTAGGCATACATGTATAATTATTCATTCCTAGATTCATGTGCAGAACCATCTCGATTTACAGAGATCCCTAAAAGACTTATATAAATGTTCAGAAATAATAATCTATTATCATAATTATATTTAATTATGTATATTTTCTTATCAGTTTGCAAGTGCTTTATTCTACATGTATCTCAATTGTACAGTTCTAATCGCTATTTCTCGTGCTCATAAGTGTCTAAAGTCCATTTCGTTCGATGCAAAGGAAATCGACTTGGAAAAAATGGTCGGATACATTCTATCAGTTTCACGTTTTATGCGTATACTACAGTGTAGCTGCTGCTGCTCTTGCGGCTTTCATTTCATCCACATCAAAGAGGAATTAAACGGCAGCATTAACTTGTGTTTTTATCTGATAGAGCCATGCACCGCATAAACCACACACACACACACACACACACACACACACACAGTATATACAGCACTACAGTAGGCCTATATATAAGCAGCTGTTACAACGACAGTAAGTTTTTGTCACTCAGACGCAATCTCTGCGCGGCTGGAGCGTGCGGGTATAGATTAATACTTCGTCCTTTTTCCCGGTCAACTTCCTGCCAAATACATTGCATCTTTTAAAAAGTGAATGGAGAGTGTTGAAGACACAGTACAGAACAAGATTTCTTAAGCTGTTGCTTCACCACAGCACCCAGCGCTGCAGACAGACATTAATTTTGTGTTAAGCAATTGGCTCTTCGTGAAGCACAATCATGAGCAACTAAGAAAGGAGTCTGCAGAAGCTAATAGCTTACACTGTCCTGACCCCTCTTCCTTGACTATTATTCATGAATGTTCACATCGCCCAAACGTACGCTGGACACACCAGGAAGCGTTTAAACTTAAAAGACTGAATAATATTCTTCCAAGTTTCTTACTCATCTCTTTCTCGTCTGTTTTTTCATGTTCGTCGACCAGTTCATTTGTCCGTCCGTCCGTCCATCCATCCGTCCGTCCGTCCGTCCAGTTCTTCTGTTGGGTATTTGAATGGGCACAGCTTTTGCCCGTAGAGGCACAATTTCAGTCGATCGATTTCTTTACATGTGTGCTATTCCTGCAGCCGAGATCGAAGCAGTTTAGGCCTATAACAACGCTGTTTTAAAGAACTTTTTATAACTCCACAACCTTTGCTTTCCCATACTCCATGGTAAATTATTACTTCCAATCAAAGGACAATGACCGTTTTTTGGCTAGTTTTCACTGTACAGAGGTGCTTCTACAAATCCATTTAGAACTGCACATTTTGTGTAGCCTACAACTGCACGTTAAAAAAGCCTGCACTTATAGACGATTATGTTCCGTATGCCGTCATAATTATGACAGACGCAATAATTACAAGTAGGATTAACGATATAAACATTGTAAGGGCGTATACGCTGTCGAGTTGACCGGCGTATGAGGACTTCCATCGCACTCTGTGACTCGGCGACGTAGGCTATAGTTGGCTTTGCACCTATAGCATCGTCAATTTTCCTGCAGTTCTCCAAAGAGCGATTAGTCTGAATCTGAAGATTGGTCTAGGAGCAATCGAGATTTAGACACACCAACAGGGGCGCCGTTAGGCGTACGCACTTACGCAAGTGCGTACAGCGCGGAAAGGCTAAAAATTTTTTTTTTACAAATTGTAAATTAAAGAATTAAAGCGTGAAATATTATATTTTTTTTCCAATAAATGCGATGATTGATGCAAATTAGTTTGCAGGGGGTAGTGTTTAAGAGGGGGGGTTATAATTTGAAGCCTTTAGAGTTTAGACATACACCGGTTAGGCTCTATACTTTATAAATAGGTAAAATGTAACTGGCTTGCGGATGAATTTTGAAACGCTTTGTTGGTAGTTAGGCCTGTTTAAACTGTGAAAAATTACCTGTATGCGTGCAGTGGCGGCGCCAGGGGGGGCTAAGGGGGCTAAGCCTCCCTAAACGTGTCTCAGCCCCCTCAAAGGAAAAAGCTAAAAATGTCTAAAACGGCTTACTTCGTAATAAGGAAACTAGACAATGACCAACGGCAACGAAATCAACTATATTATCATAGTGTAGATGCTTATGCCATTGGCGGCACCAGAAGAGGGGTTAGGGGACTAAGCCCCTAAATGTGACTCAGCCTCAACCCAAAGCAAAAAGCAATGAATCTCCATGTATCGGCTTAAAAGTTATTATTATTATCTTGTTTTCGGACCTCAACTGCGGCGGACGGTCATACTCGTACATCGACTCACATGTCAGACATCAATTGCGACTGGGCTCGACTCCCGGACATCGACTCTTTCTGCGACTCAATATTAGCAAATTAGCATGCACACAGTCCTCTTATTTATACCCTAATGGAGCCGCAGGGGACAGAGGGCTGAGGTCCGGGCCGGTCTGAGAACCGGTCTGTCGAGGGGAAAGAAGCAGAGATCCGCGATGGCGGACCAGGGGGTTGAGGTACCGACCGGTCTGAGGTCCGGACGGGTCTGGAAGAGGGAAGAGGACTGGAGGGTTTGAACTGGCGGGGAAAGGGGCTGAGATCCGGACCAGTCTGAACCCGGGCTAGCGGGGGGGAGGGGGCTGGAGGTCCGAGGCGGCGGGTGGCTGAGGTCTGCGCGGGGCAAGGGGACTGAGGTCCGGACCGGCGTGAGTCCTGGCTGGCGGAGGAAGGGGCTGAGGTTCGGCCGTTGTGAGTCCTGGCTGGCGGAGGAAGGGGGCTGAGGTTTGGCCCGGTGTGAGTCCGGGCTGGCGGGAGAAGGGTGTTGAGTCCGGGTTCGCGGAGGAAGGGACTGAGATTCACAAGGACAGCAATTTTGAATTTCGCTACAATAGCGCGTCGATGCTTATGCTAATAGAATGCGCCGCAGACCGTGATGAGGTTATGTGCACCATGTCCGGCCGGCCTTCTGAGGGGCTACGCCGGTAGTCCTACACAACTATTCATTGGGAAATGGGTGTTATTTAGCACCAGCAGTCATGGGCGGAGACTTGGGAGCCAGGGGACGGTCCACGAGACCCCGAAGTTTGTGGTATTTCAATATTTCAAAAATATCTAAAAAATGTCAGTATAAATTTCTAGAGTGTTATCTGCTGTTTATCCATCATGAACAATTTTGCTATAGGACGACAGCAAAACTGGTATACCCTTGCAGTGTGGCATTCAATAATTTATACAACGTGGAGGACCATTATTGAACTCATAAACCATTTCTTTCAGCAATAAAAATAATTATGAGAAATTTGTTGAGATGACAGCTTAAAATGTTACCATTAAAGTGCTGATATCCAAAATTTAAACAATGGCCTACAAGGGGACACTTTTGAAGTCATAATCCACAACTTTCAGCATTGAAATGATGAGCTAATTAGTAAAAAGATGACAGCCCAAAATGCTATTAATGCTATGTGGAAATTCCGCCCCAGACCCCGCTGGGGGAGCTTACGACGCTCTCCCAGACCCCCTAGTCGGTATGACCTTCGTGCATTCGGCACTTGCAGCTTCGCGTCTCCAGCGCATGCAAAATTACCGCCCTTAAGAAAAATATTCTACTTGCGTTCCTGGGAGGAAGGGCTTGGGATTTCAGCCCCCAAACCTGAAATCCGGGCGCCGCCACTGATTGCACCCGTAAAACCCCTTACAAACGACATCTTATTTAAGTTTTCATGATTTTATCGTTCATAAATAGCTGGCAAAAAAGAGCATAAAAGAGGTCAACAGAGCTAAAAATGCTTTGGCGGCTGGGGCTCCGCCCCAGACCCCGCTGGGGAGCTTACGACGCTCCCCCAGACCCCCTAGTCGGTATGGGCTTCGTGCCTTTGGCACTCGCAGCTTCGCGCCTTCGGCGCGACATAAAAATTTCCCAGTTGGGCTTGGGGCTTCAGCCCCCCAAACATGAAATCCTGGCGCCGCCACTGTATGCGTATACCCAAAAGGCGACAAAAAACTTATGCTGGTGATACCTCATAATCGCCAGTAGGCATATACGGTACATGCATACATAAATATATATATATATATATATATATATATATATATATATATATAAGCTCGTATCGATCGCTGTTCGCTTCATATTATTTTGTGCAAGTTGTGCGTACAGAAAAAAAATCCTGGCGGCGCCGCTGCACACCAACACACACCCAATCAACTGCATGCCGAACCTACTTGACTTCTGTTTATAAAATGCCCGATATACACAAACACAGGCTGTTGTTTTTATTGCCTAAGTCTTATTTAAGTTATACATACAAGTACAGAAGGTACGCGCAAAGAAGGCCGCTAAGATGTCAACAATTTCCACATTTCCTAGGCCTGCAGAGTCTGTAGGTCTTGTAATAATCATAAACTACCGATAAGTCTATGTAGCTTATCGAATAATAATAATAATAATAATAATAATAATAATAATAATAATAATAATAATAATAATAATAATAATAATAATAATAATATTGTGAGTTCCCCTCACTCCGGCGACTGGTTGACAGCCCTTCCAATCCCATCGTGCGGCCTCTGTCTCAGCAATGAGGCAGTGCGCGTGGCAGTTGGCCTTCGGTTGGGTCTGAGCCTCTGCAGCCCACATCAATGTGGCTGCGGTGCTCTGGTGGGCCCCGATGGCCAACACGGTCTCGCATGTAGATTGGCTTTTGGGCGTTCCCTTCGTCATCACGCCATCAATGACATAGTCTGGCGGGCTTTGCAGAGAGCCGATGTCCCAAGCACCAAAGAGCCGTCTGGTCTGTCTCGCATAGACGGCAAAAGACCTGATGGGGCCACATTGATCCCCTGGGCGGCAGGCAAACATCTGGCCTGGGATGCTACGGTAGTCCACACCTGCGCGGCATCCTACATCGCTCACACAGCGAATGCGGCGGGTGCTGCTGCGGAACAAGCCGCCGTACGTAAAACCGAAAAGTACGCGGGGTTACCATCATCACACATCTTTGTTCCCATTGCCCTGGAAACACTGGGTCCCATCAACTCTGCCGGGCTCAGTTTCATCCGCGAGGTTGGTCAGCGTCTCTCGGTCATTTCTGGTGAGCCGCGAGAAGCAACTTTTCTCTTCCAGCGCATTTCCATCTGTCTGCAGCGCTACAATGCCATCGCTTTTCGTGGTCCCTTTAATATTGTCACGGAGGACGAGGCCTGATTTTCTTTACATTGAATAACAGCTCCTATCCTAATTTTTTGAAATCCCGAGGGATCCTAAGTACCTCGGGTAAAAAAAAAAAAAAAAAAAAAAAAAAAAAAATAATAATAATAATAATAATAATAATATAGGAGTAAGCGCGTATATTATAGAGTACTAAAAAACATAATTCATTCATTCATTCCGAAAACTTATATAGCGCCTCTTCAAGAAGTCTACTCAGAGGCGCTCCCAGCCCAGCCACGGCTAAAAAAATAGGTCTTAAGTAACTTGTAGAAGGCAGGCAAATTATTCTGAGGTAGCGAGCGTAGCGCAAGCGGGAGCCCATTCCATGTGGACGGGCCAACAACCGAGAAGGCTAGGCCTATTGTATTGCATTACGCAGGCTTACTTGATGCTTGCTATAATAACAAATGGAGAAAATGATTCTCATGACGTAAAACAGACTTTGACGTCATAATATCAGTTGCCTAGGTTACCGCGTTGACAAATTGGAAGGGGAAACTCACCCAGAAGTTGATAAAAGAAAACGCCTATGCCTGTTTAGCATCGTTAAACGGAACTAATAGGCCTATACTAGGCCTACTGTATAGAATCTGATACGATCGCCCTGAGAAACTTCTGGCAGGGGGCTTTACAATACCTGCCAGGGACCCGATTCATCGGGCTTCGTTATGTCTTGATTTTTCTCGAGATATAACGAACTCCGATGGATCGGGGTTTATACACACGGGTCAGTTGACCAATCAGTCGACCAGTGTACCGATTGTACACTGGTCAATGGGCAGACTGGTCAGTCCGTTAGTTGACTGGTCAGTTCGTTAGTTGACTGGTCAGTTCGTTAGTTGACTGGTCAGTTCGTTAGTTGACTGGTTGGTCAACTAGTAGTTGGTCAACTGGTCGACCGAATCGACCAGGATCCTCAATCTTTGGAATACTTCTTCCCCCCCCCGTTTAGAGTCAAAGTGCACAGTAAAATTAAGGCAGTTTGACCTGAATTTCTCTGTAGTTTTAGCATCCATTCGGTCAACACAGAAATTATTTGCGTGTATTATATTATTAGGCATATAATTATATACATGTATATATATATATATGTTTGATGTGATATTACACGTACGAGCATCAAGAAAATAAATTCAGCATAATGAATTTTCCAGAGCTGCAGAGACCTTATTATATTATTGCAGGTGCATAATAATTGTGGCGCCTACTCATCAGCGCGACTTCAGCGGACTTCCGAGCTAACTGCTTTAAGTAGACAGCTCGTCGATGTATTGCGTATAATTATGGCACACGACGTATAATTAACATAGATGCAATTAAGTCATGTCACGAGATATACGGTCACTGTTGCTTCCATGTGTCGGGTAAAGCACATGTAAAATAAGCTTAACATTTTTTCTGCTCTCATGCAATATAGCCTGCTATAAGGGAAGAGGAATTGGAACACGGGAAATATAAATAAAAATTAGTAATAATTAATTACATGTAACATTGTACACCGAAGTTTCATAACATCATACATTATGAGCATAAAACGAAAACAGTAGTTGATAGTGTGGCATTACTACCCCTCCATCCCCCAGTAATGAGTGGCATTTCTACCCCACCTTCCCCCCACAGTTCTACCCCACCTAAAAATAGATCTATGACGTCACTGGGTTACTGGTGCAGCCACGCCCCTGACCTATGGCAAGCCTCCAAATTGTCACGTGTCCTGTCAATCAATTATTTGTCCGTGTGATTGTCTGTCTGTCCGACTATATGGCTATCCGTCTCTTAGTATGTGTGTCCAACTGTATGTCTGACCGTATCTGTATGCCTATATGTTGTTAATTAAGGACGAAAGACATGGGGCTGCCCGGCCGCCCACCCGCTGACACTCGTCTAACCAAATTCAACACCCACCAACGCTTGCGGCCGACCACCCGCTGGCACTCCCCCGACCAAATTCAACACCTACCAATGCTTGCCTGATAAGAACTTTATAATTAAAGATTTAGATGTGGTATACAATAGGTACCCAAAAACGTATGTAGTTGTGTAGTGCAAAATAGTGCCTGGTGCAAAAAGTAGTCCCGGCAGCGGTGTGTGTAAAGAGAAAATAGTCCGCAGCAGGTTTCCTATGTGCGTAGGCGAACAACCTAACCGGGAGTACTTTGATATATCACTGCGCGCATGCTATTATAAAAATTCTACAATCAACTACTTTTGCATTCGTCTTCGTATCTGAACAACACGTACATCATATCTTTCCGAACGCATCTTCAATGGATCTCAAAACGAAAACTGGAAGTCGCACTATGACACCAAATACCGTGAGTATTTTAAATTTAAGGAATAAAATACACTGTCATATTGTGTGCTATATCCAAAAACTTTCACGGTGTGTGAGATTTGAACTCTTTATCTATAACACTTTCTTTTATAATGAAATTCTTGAATACTTTGAATTGTAGGCGAACAACCAACTTTTTAAGGAGACGATTGGAAACGGTCGTTATCTAACAGCAGCCATTTTCAAGGATGAAATTATGATAAACATTCGCGAATATGCAGAGGATGGTGGAAAACCATACCCAACGAAAAAAGGTGCATCATTCGGCAAGGCTGCATGGTCGAGATTTCTTAGTCACTTCGACGAAATGGCTCGAATGGTAGATCTCTTGAGATCTAATCAACACGTCGACTACTACCAGCATGTTGGTGGCCGATACTACGTTTCCATCAACAACCAATTCAAGTGCGTAAACATCCGTCGCTATTTCCTTCCTCCAAACTGTGCTAAGGAGAGGCCGACGAGGAGTGGCATAGCTCTCCGTTTGGAGGAGTGGGACCTTCTACTAAAGACGATCCCAATCCTACATGACCGTTTACCAGAATTGAAAGGTGCAACATCTTGCAATAATGCTTTGGATCATTTGAACCAAATGGACTATCTGAACTGTAAGTTGTGTAACCCATTCCAAACCAAATCTTAACATTATGTGTAAAGAGACAATTTTGGAACATTTCATTTTTCTTTTCTTTTCTCGAATTATATATTCTTAGTTATTCGATAATGCTTCTCTATTTTAATAAAGTTTCTGAATCATTTCTGATGTGTTTTCGTCAATTTATAAAATTTTTGAAAGAAAAAATATTTTTGTCACGAGCTGATTTTTAAGTGGTATTCGTATACTACTCATGCATTTCAATGGATACAGATTATTTTGGTCATTTCTTGCATGTTTCATACAATTTGTAAAAGTTTGGTAGGAAAAAATATTTTTGTCACGCGTTGTGCTAGAAGATACCTTTTCCATATACTTTACCTTACACAGGATAACAACAAAATAACACAGATTGGTAATAGGCTACTCAAGCGTACAAGGCTCGAATGTGGGGCGCGATGGTGTAGTGGTGACGTCGTTGCCTTGAAGCCATAAGGTTCGAGGTTCGAATCCACATAGTCGCGTAAGGACCTTGGGCAAGTCCTTCACTCACAATTGCTCAGCGCTTCGGCGTGAAACTCCGATGCAATGTCTGCTCTACATTCGGGAGCGCTTCTGAGTAGAGATAGAGAGAGAGAGAGAGAGCTTGAATGGGCGACTATAACAAATGCACATACAAACAAACAACTCAAGTGTAGGCCTGTCTGATTTGATGCGCTCATGAATAAGTCGTTACCCAGCGCTTGACTTTCTAGAGACGCTTTAGAAATCAGGAGTTTACGATTACGATTAGGTCTATGATGTTTGCTTTGACTGTGTATGTTTTCAAAGCCTTCCCCAATAGGAACATAGACGGTTAGTCGGTTCCACAAACATCTGTTTCTCATATCCAATGTCCTATAGGCATGCGAGTAGATTATAATAAACTCCATCAAAGACCGCTCAAGGCGGATGGAACACACCCCCTCAGACTCTCAGCTTGAAGCATCCACCTCTATACCTCATCGTTATAATCAAAGACGGAAGTGTCCGCCCATTCAAGCAGGTATGTCCCAGTTTGAAGATTTGATTAGAAATTCAAACCGATATAGATGCATCTGCAGCAGCAGCAGTGTCTGATACTTGTAGCATATAATATGTCAATCTTCTCATACCATATTGCTCAGAATCTTAAAATCATACCGCCCACTAACCATGAGAAATTCCTATTGGTGGATTGTCAAGCTGCAGCAACCTATTGGAATGAATTTCTATCATTCTGCTTAGCACTACCTTAATATATGCAGATTATAATATGAATTCAGTCTTTCACACAGAAATTTACAGATGGACAAGTTATAGCTTTTCATATAAGTGTCATAGCCGTGGTTTTCAGATCATATATAGGCCTAGATTATAATCGTAATGTATATGGACTAGACAACATAATCAAATAGCATTTATGACTATTTTAAGAATCTATTTCAAGGTATGTTCAGTTTGTTTTGAGCAAGCACATATGAATATCAGGCAAAATAAATAGGTCTACATGCCACGCGTAATAGAAATCTATTGAATATGTTAATCACTTTGTTTTGGACACATAATGAGAAGAGATGGAACAAGCATAGAGACAGATTTCATCATGCGTTGAGAGTACAAACAGATGAATATGTCGAAGAGATGTGTTTTGGAATAGACCTTTGCGCAGATGTATTGAAAGATCGTTTTGACTTTTCAAACTTATTCCAACAATCACTTTCATTATACATGGGTGTTAATTCGAATATGTGCCCGTCTGCGAAAAACTGACCCATCATAGATCAAATGATGGAAGCTTTTACTATTCAATGACATTGTTCCGAACATGTGCTTGCCTGCGAAAATTGATCGACATAGGATACATTTCAATGATCCTTACATATGCAAAGTGAAACTCTCCTAAATTGTATCTTGACTTTTTTGTAGCGTGTATACCATTACATTAGCTGACTACACATTATTCATTATTGGATCCCAAATGCAGTGGCTATTATGTTTGTGTATGCGAACCATTAGTGAACATGGAACTTGTTACTAAATAATATCAAGGTAACAATATAAGTAGTTGACATTCAGACGATGTTGATATCAATATGTTCTGCATTTTGTCCTCAATTCTATACCTTACTGTGTGTTCAACATTCAAATATTTATTGGTCTTTCTAGAATCGATAAAGTATTCTATCTTGGAAGAAATACAAAAACAGTAGGTTGAGAATTTTTTCCAACACAACAAATGAATAATGCAGATGAAAATTATAAGTGTCTTTCCACAATCATATGAAATATTCATCAAATATTTCCAAAGATAAATATGTCTATTTTAAAATACAGATGCGCAATGTCTTTACGACTCGAAAGTGTTCATCAAATATATGCTACACAACATCGCTGACGTTCGACAATCTTTCCAAGCGAACTTATCGATGACGTTCGACAATCTTTCCAAGCGAACTTATCGTTGACGTTCGACAATCTTTCCAAGCGAACTTAGTCTTCCACAATTATATACAAAGTCTTTCCGTATGACGTTTTGCACAATTTACAAAATGGTAGCAAATTTCCATTTTAATTTCTGTACAATAATTATATACAAGAAATATGCAAGAAATAAATACAAATATTATATACAATCGTTATATACAAGAATTATTTACACTATTGGAGGTGAGGACTAGCATTCAAGCGACACATGGCCGTAGGAAAGCGAAGAGATATTATCTATCAGATATCTCTTATCATCGTACGGTGAAAGAGCAGACTTCGAAATTTCGGCGGTGTGAAGTTGATGATGTACACTACGAATAGTGAAGAATTTAGCGGTCGTCGTCGATTCACCGAACAGACAGTTTGCGTAATCAGCATGACGAATGTATTTGGCCACGCACGACTTTTTGACACCTTTGGCTGTTTTCTTTTCGTAATCCCCAGGAAGTAGCAAACTGTACATTTTTGATCGTAAACCCACAAATTCCAAAGGTGGCTCCCCATTCGACTCGTCCTTGAACTTACCAATCACTTTCGCATTAGCTTTGCTATGCAGAAAGTGATTGGCGTGGTAGTCGGATGTGTCATATTCGCTCATATTCTGCTGCATGTCCAAATACACATCGTCCGTGCGGATGTGATAGCACAAACTGTCCGTGTCGGTGAAAAGTAATTTAGCTCTTTCTCCGTACAACTTCTGCACATGATCGTAGTGAAAGCGATACATGTGCAGTTTAGAGATATCCAATATGCTCATGCCAACATATATCGGCTTGTCCAACATCACATCAGACTTTAACATTTTTATAACTGTCACGTCATCATTTATGATGTTGAACGACTGAAATGTTGGCCGAGCGATATATCGCTTCGCCTGCCTCTCGTTCGTAACAATTCTAACGTTCAAATGCTTACGATTATTCTGTAAGCATTTTCCATACGTAGAATTATTTTGTAGTTTGAAGAAATCCTTGTCGAACGAGTTTGTGGCCATCTGTCGCTTAGCGGTGTTGAAATCGATGTATGGTTTTAACCATCGAGATTGTTCAAATTCCAAGACTTTGTGAATTTTGGTTATTTTCAGACCCATTGCCAAGTAGAATTTTAAATTTCGATAATGCAAAACGTAATTGTTCTTGGATTTTAAATTTGGAATCAATTTCTGAGTTTTATTGTTGTTAAATTTGATCCCCAATTTGTTGGCCAATTCATTTGCATATGGGGAAAGCATGTCTTTTGTTACCGCCATCTTTTCAGGAGCGAGCGGGTAGTCATTATGAGAATCATGCAGGTGAGATGGATAGTCCATATCCACCTCGAGAATGTAGCCTTTCGAATCATCATCGGATTTCGTCCTTACATCAAAATCCATCAGTTCGTCAGGGGTCAGAAACCGAAACTTGCCAGTCGGTAGCGGTTCACACATGGCGTAACCGTAGAGGTTGTTACAATCTAGATACATGATGTAACTATTCTCTACCGTGGCATCATATCCTTGGGCGAGATATGGATTGTTTGCCTTTGCGTATCGGTTGCTGATCATACTAACCCCACCCCGCATACCTTTCTCGATGAAAAGATATTGCTCAGGATCTGTCAACAATTCCAATGTGACACCGGTCATCTTCAGACATGCATCAAAGCTGAGACCTGGACTTGAAAAATAATGGAGTGCGTCCAGCCCATAGTAGTTCAAGGTCATCTTTCGAAATTCCTCGAACACATCGGCTAGAAGCACCACATCAGTTTCCAAGTACAGGTCGTGGTATTCACGCATGGATTGCATGCCAAATTTTGACCAGATGTCTTTTGCATGGGAATAGTCTGCATCACTGATGTGTTCATCGGTGAGTCGACTGAAGAACAGATCCTGTGGGGGCAGAGCGGTATCTGACATTCTCTCTGCACTATCCATATATTCATATGGGTAGACTCCTTTCCGCAGCAGAAGATTGAATTGCTCGTCGTTCGGACGGAGCCTACGCATATGATGAAATTTGGAATTTCCGTCTTTTGCCAAATTTTTTACCAAGGTGTCCAAACTGCAGTTCATAAACTGGAGAGAATCCACGAAACGTAACCCGTCAATTTCAAAGGCCAAATATTTCTCCATGTTTGTGGCGATAACAAAGACATCCTTGGGAGCGAAGAATCTTGAGAGGTGTTTGAATATTATGTGGGAATCATAACCCTTCAAATTATGAAAGATGACAGGGATTATGTAATTCCAATCATTCTTTGAAGATCTCGATTTCTTAAATTTATATTGTAGGTTGCAATTGTTGCACAGGGCGCAAATGAATTGGCCGGTCACATGGCAATGGTGTCTTACTTTGTTTTCGCGAGTGAATTTGACGGCGCAAGAAGGACAATTTGTGGAATTTTCATATGTTTGCTTTTGTGAATTGTTGAGCGGCGCCATAGGTCTGTTCCGGCTCAGAATTTTGTTTATTCTAACCTGTTCGGCTTTAAGATGTGTGAAGAATGCATCCGCAACATTGTCACCACTGTAAACATATGGTCTTTCGTGATTGAAGCGATCGAAGGTGGAGACGGTCAAACAGCAAAAGCCGCTGGGAGTGTGGGTATCGCAGAAAGTTGTGGAATTGCCGGCTGGAATGTTGGTCTTGGGCAAGAACGCCTCGAAGTCCGAATAGATCGCGAAGCCGATTGGCATTTGGTTTTGGATGTTGGTAAAAGTGCATGTGTTTTTGCCAGGAGTAGGGTATCGGACATGTTGCACACCGTGAATGCTGCAGTCTGGGATGTGATTTTGCAAGCCATTGTCGGTGGAAAAGCAGTGGAGGCAGAAAGGACAAGGAAATGTTTTTCCATCGTGTGAATTTCGACTATGCAAGAGACGAGACAGATTTCGAATGAGAATGTAGTGCCGCCTGTCACCTTCGCTCAGCAATAACAGATTGACCGCATGTTTGCGGTTGCGATGTTGGGATGCATACAAAGGTACAAATGTGTGGTCTTCGTCAGAGTTTATACAAATAACATTGACGGCAAAATCCGGATTAAGCGTTTCAAAATTTGGAATTTGACCAATCTCCATGGGGAATGCTAGTCCATTAGTGTGCAATTCGTGCATATATGGTGTGTATTTGGTGATACGATCTGCATGTTTCTTCTCTGGATGTACATGTGCCAAAGTGCAATATAGAAAACACAAATTGTCCCTATTCATGATGTTTAGAGTGGCTTTTTTATCTGCTAACCATTTTGGTGATGGTATGTAGGACGATCCACCGATTGGATCGTATTCGGCCATGTTGATGGTGATGTTGTCTAGGCTGTCGATCGTCCAACCGGATCCATCGTTGGTGAAGCTGTCCGTAAGCGCGTCGACTCTTGCGACGGCGGCTTCCAATTGATCCTCAATGTTCGATGGATGAAGTAAAATGGACGAGTCAGACTTAAAATAAGCAGTTGTAGATCGGGTGCTTCCGTCGGGATTTTGTCGTTCGAAAGCGAAATCTGATGCTATATACCATTTCACCGGTCTAAAATAAAATATCGACAAACATATAGCCTATGTAAACTGATAATCAATAGGCTATTGATACAACGAACAATATTTGTCTTTCTTTCTTTTTTCTTTTACAACATAAAGTTCAAATTTGAAAAATAATAGAGACATACCCATTTTCATGTAATTGTTGTTCCAATGTTGAAGTGATGTTATCCTTCAATCCAGCCATCATCGTTCTGATGTCCCGTGCGTTTGGAACAGATGGTAGATGGTGTTGTTGGAATACGTTTCGGACGGAGGAACGATTGCGATTGATGGAAGGTCTCGAACACGTGATGCATTGGGCAGAATCATCTTGGAAGAAGTGCGCCTGCCTTCGTAGCTTGCACGTGGAGCAAACTCTTCGATATGCACATATTTGACAAAATCCGTTAGTGTCTAACTTCACTTTTTTGTAAGCTGAACAATATCGGCAGTAGGTGTCCATTTCTTAAAGATACAAAATCCAAATCCAAAACAGAATTACTTTTCTGACATAATTTTCTAGCCTAAATAAAAAAAATACAAATTCCCAGTGTTTTCAAAGTATAAAAATTTCTGAATGATGGGTAGAAATATAGATCGCAAACGAATTTCTGCTTACTATGCTTTTTCCCACTTGATGTTGACGGCTCATCATCGTCTTCTTCCACACGTCTTTTGGGCGCTGGCGCTTTTCCTCGTTCCAACCTCCTTGCCTCTTTGTCTTCCATATCCTTCGCAACCGTCACATTAGAACATTCTGGAAAAGATAACGTGAAAGGCTTATAAAAACAAATGACATATAAAATTATTCAGATAAAAAATTAAATGGAATTATAATTGAAAAGTTGTTAGAAAACTATAGTTTGGTTCAAGCAAGAGAACCTTTCGTACCTAGATTCATAGAATCTTGCTGTTGATGTGAGAATTCATCATCCGTTCGGAGCGCCCAACGACGATCCAGTTCGTCCGTGGCTGATTGAAGGTCAGAATCGGATATGATTCCATCGATAAAATCTATAGATTATACAAAATGAATATAATAACTAAATCCACAACGAAAACTGTCTACAATTATATAAATAATGATCTCTTAAATATTTCTAGCGACAAAAGACTTTCTTTTGTGTAAATATGTTTAAGAAGTAATAAACAACACAACTCACTTAAGGTTTTTCCACGATCCAATTTCGAAGCTTCGTCCTGCTCGTAGGATGTTGCATTCTCCAGCAATTCGTCATCCGATGATTCGGTAGTTCTCCATACTGAAAAGATAAAAATGATTTTTGTATAGCAATGCCCACACTTAGAATGATTGATTCCATTGAAAATGACGAAATATTTATAAGTTCAACGCTGGAGAAAATAAAAGAAATAACAAATTACCTAAAGTTTGAGCAGGATCCAACTTCTTTGCTTCATGTTGTTCGATGTTTGTGGTGATGCGAAGCAGTTCATCATCCGACGATTCTGCTGTCATCCACACTGAAATATAAAATTGTTGCATGCGTAAGTTTCATAATTATTAAAAATTTTTATTCTGCTGAAATATTTATAACTTCATCGCTGTAGAAAATAGAAAAATTTTCAAAAATACTTTGTATGTATAAAATTCTTTGCAATTAAATTCATTTTTCAGTTCTAAGATTGAAAAGTGTGGTTACGATAAGTACCTTTCTCAGCATCCTTTTCAAGTTTTCCTTGACTGTCGAATTCTCCAAGGTCATCACTCGGTATGGGTGCCCAGAATCGAAATAATTCGTCGAATTGCGAGTCCGTTAAGAAATCGTCAGTATCTAAAAGATGTAAAATATTTGAATAAGTAAAAAGAATATGATTATGTACAATTATAAATAATATAAAAAGTGTAATGGAATAAAATTACTTACAAGAATCCATGTTGACGATATTCAAAAGGTTGAAATATTTCGAAGCGATCTGAAGAAGTTCACTTTTCAAAGTACGATTAGGTTTGTGATGTATGCCTAGTAGAAGATCCTGTGAAAATTCCAAGACGACTGAAAACGCTACGGATGGGCAAATTTTTATAATATCAAGAGCGCATTGATATGTCAAAGTACTACCTGTTAGGTTGTTAGCCTACGCGCATAAGAAACCTATGGTGGACTACTTTCTCTTTGCACATGTTGCTGCCGGAACTACTTTTTGCACGTTGCACTCTTTTGCACACGTTACCATTTTGCACACGGTATCCACATGTGGCTGTTTAATTATAAAGTTCCTAGCATGTAAGCGTTGGTGGGTGTTGACGCAGCCAAATTGGGAATTTCGATAGGTGAGGGCCAGCGGGTGGGCGGCCGCAAGCGTTGGTGGGTGTTGAATTTGGTTAGACGATTGACAGCGGGTGGGCGGCCGCAAGCGTTGGTGTGTGTTGAATTTGGTTAGACGAGTGACAGCGGGTGGGCGGCCGGGCAGCCCCATGTCTTTCGTCCTTAATTAACAACATATAGGCATACAGATACGGTCAGACATACAGTTGGACACACATACTAAGAGACGGATAGCCATATAGTCGGACAGACAGACAATCACACGGACAAATAATTGATTGACAGGACACGTGACAATTTGGAGGCTTGCCATAGGTCAGGGGCGTGGCTGCACCAGTAACCCAGTGACGTCATAGATCTATTTTTAGGTGGGGTAGAACTGTGGGGGGAAGGTGGGGTAGAAATGCCACTCATTACTGGGGGATGGAGGGGTAGTAATGCCACACTATCAACTACTGAAAACGTCATGTTTTATGCCAGAGAACGACGATGCACGTGTAGGGTTAATTGCCTTCAGTCCATTCCAGTCCACGATGAAGCTCCTATGTCACCCGTATACGTCTATTACTCAGCGACAGACAAAATTGGTTGAGCGAAATGGATACATGTAAGCCAATAGCCAACTAAAGACTTACAAATCCTATGTTTGGACCTCGAGATGGATGTGCAATTGTGCATAATAAATCCTATGTGTAATAGATAAGCAGGCTATCTTAGTTGATATCCAGAGATCTGATCGGAGACCTAGAGATGGACGAGCAATATCATTGCGCATATTTTCGATGTAATAAGTAATTATTCGTCATATGAAGACCGTGAGACCTATAGTTGGAGACCTAGAGACCGAGAGGTCTATAGATGATCTGAGATGAGCGCGCGCACACACACACACACACACCAGCACACACACATGTGCACACACACACATACACACACACATGCAGATGACTGACTGGCTGCTGGAGTCAAGCAAACGTACATGCATGAGTGAGTGGACCACTGTATACACAATGTTATACATGTTCATCATCTGAACGACTGTTGACCAGAATAGCACAGAGAGATGGAGAGAGAGAGAGAGAGATTGACAGACAGACAGACAGACAGAGACAGGGACAGATAGACAGAGAGATAAACAGAGACAGATAGATAGACAGACAGACGGACAGACAGACAGAGACAGACAGAGAAAAAAATAGACAGACAGAGACAGACAGACAGAGACAGACAGAGACAAACAGACAGAGACAGGGACAGATAGACAGAGAGACAAACAGAGACAGATAGATAGACAGACAGACGGACAGACAGAGACAGACAGAGAAAAAAATAGACAGACAGAGACAGACAGACAGAGAGACAGAGAGACAGACGGATGGAGTGAGGATGTACGGCGCCGTCTTTATGATCAGATGTGGCTGTGGATATACATATATTAGAAAATCTGCGTCGTTCAGTCACAGCAGCATGGAACGCTATCTGTCGATAAATAAAAATATTATTAGCTGCTGCTCTTCATCAAATATTTATCCAGCGCTATATAATCAACGGGTCAACGCGCTATCGCATTGACGCAAAGTTTTATGATAGTTGCACGCCTGCAATTCAAATCTCACACAAAGCAGGTATTTGCGAGTTGTAAAGAAACTTAATTGCTTGCGTCTGGTGACGCACGCACTGCTTGGAACACTAGATAAATAATCTGAATTACAAATACATACATATTACATATATATATATACATATACAGTAGATATATTAATCTGAATTACAATATATTATATATACAGTAGGGCCTATAAACACGATTTGAACTTTTCCGACATCGTATACTTGGATGATAGGCCTACTTCTGTTTCTCACTTTTCCGCTTCTACCCCCGGCCACTGTAGCGTACTGCTGTGATTACTAGGCCTACTATTATTACCAGTATACTTCTGCTGCTGCTGCTGCTGCTGCTCCTTCTCCTCCTCCTCCTCCTCCTCCTCCTCCTCCTCCTACTACTACTACTACTACTACTACTACTACTACTACTACTACTACTACTACTACTACTACTACTGCTACCACTACTACTACTACTACTACTACTACTAATAATAATAATAATAATAATAATAATAAAATAATAGAAGCCGCGGGATACACTATAGGCCTATAAATCAATGCAATTTGTAATCCTATAATGCAACACTGTTTCAGGTGCGTTTCGCTTATAGATCGATCGTTATTTTGGCGGTGTTACTGAAATTCATGGGTTTTTTGTGTTCGGCCTTATTCATTCAAGCTCATAGGCTTTCTGCCGAAGTCACCTGCTGTCCTAAAACTGTTCCGACGGTCCCTATAAATATAGATCATGTCCTATAAATATAGATCATATCATATAAACATAGATCATCTCATATAAATATAGATCATCTCATATAAATATAGATCATGTCATATAAATATAGATCATGTCATCGGTGGATAACCGTGGATTATTTTGTCGAAACGCGGAATTTGCTCGTTATTTTTTTAACACGTCCTATAGTAAAACTGTTCACAGATGAGGATTTGCGTGTCAGAATCATTTATCTCATTTCTGCTGCGGATTTTGTCCTTTTCCGCATTTTTTCTGTCTCATCGTATCTAATGATGACCTACACTATACGTAGGCTTATATATACGGTACCTATGTGTATAAGTTACTCCGTTTGCATCCGGTCAGTTGTGGTTTCGACGGTTGAGTGGCAACTACAGCAATGCGGATCTTTAGACGAGCGACCTTTACTGTAAGTCGCCATATAAGTCATTGCTGCTGACGCCTTGATCCACCGATCGGCAGACGAATATATAGAAGGGTATTTGTCCCACGTGTATAATACACGCGGTGCACCGACGGATAGGTGAACTACGTGCATGATTCTATACAGTATGAGAATTGTGGAAAAATAACTAGGGGGGTTGGCCTATGATAAACTTGAAATTGGGGTATGAAAAACATACTTTAACATGGGGCTCTAATAAAGACTGGGGGGTTGAACCCCCCCCCAACCCCCCGGCAATTCTCACCCTGATTCTATACTGCCAATGAGGGAACACCCGGAGGAGGTTTAGTCGTTTACCTCGGACGTTTTTAATACTGTCTGCCGTCGCTACTTATGATAGACGCAACTTGGACATAAAACTCTGAACATAATGTCACGAGCCCAGTTTAGATAGGAAAGCGTTGTTTAGTTTCTCGTGTGTGTGTGAGTGATATACGTATAGCCTACTTACCTTTACTGAGCATATTTCCAATGTGACACGCTCGTCATATTTCCATTTAAGACGTCTCAGAGCCATTCGTCGCTCTGTCTCCTCCTCCGTCTTCACTACCTTAATTCATGCTTTTATATGTTCGCGAATTGACTATTGCAATGCTCTCCTCATTGGTCTTCCCAAAGTTCGTCTTTCACCGATTCAGTTGGTTCTCAACTCAGCTGCTAGATTGATTGCCCGCCTTCCCAAGTACTCTCACATCTCTATAG
Organism: Lumbricus rubellus; assembly: GCA_945859605.1. Classification (NCBI taxonomy): domain Eukaryota; kingdom Metazoa; phylum Annelida; class Clitellata; order Crassiclitellata; family Lumbricidae; genus Lumbricus; species Lumbricus rubellus. The sequence goes on along the minus strand of OX243813.1, from coordinate 28,585,578 downwards.
CTTTATGTTTCATGAACTTCACTGGCTTCCTCTCCGTGCTCGCACACAATTTAAGATCCTCACTCTGATCATAAAGGCTCAACGGGGTCTTGCCCCAAAATATCTCACTAATGTTTTACTTCGTCCTCACTCAGCTTCCTCCCACCGTCCACTTCGTTCATCCAACAGATTTGACCTCTTGGTTCCTCGGTCTAGAACTGTTATGGCTCAGTCTCGATCATTTGTCTCAATTGGTCCTTCTCTTTGGAATGCCCTTTCTCCTTCTGTTCGCTCTACACTTCTTTCTGGTAGTCTCTCCTCTGCTTTGTCTCTTCTCAAAACCTGTTTCTTCTCGCTGGGCCTTGCGCACTGGGAGCGCCTCTGAACGGTTCACCCTACTAGAGGCGCTTTATAAATGTTTAAATACAATACAATACATTATTGTGTGTGTGTATTAAAGAGGAGAGAGAAAAAGAAGAAGAAGAAGAAGAAGAAGAAGAAGAAGAACAAGAAGAAGAAGAAGAAGAAGAAGAAGAAGAAGCAGAAGAAAGATAGGCAGGCAGACAGACAGACAGACAGACAGACAGACAGACACAGAAATAGAACTGGTTACTACTGATTCTTCTGTTCTGCGCATTGTTCACAGATGAAATCTCTTTTATTAACGATATTTAACCTAATTTAGACTGATGTATAGAGAGAGCCTCTGGCAATTTTATCGTGGAATTACGCTACATGACATTCTAATTACATTATTTTGCGTTTAAGCTTGAAGCACTCCATGTAACTTAATTGTCCGAAAAGCCTAGAGATTTCCATTAGCTGGATACCAATAATGGTATAGACTATGCGTCTTTGATTCCCACAGGTCAATGTATTAGTAGTCGTTGTTGGACAGTGTTTAATCTAGACGTCCCTGGGAGGATACTTCCCCAGTAATGAGAATCCCCCCAAAGAAAAATTTTACAAAATGAAAATAGTTTTAGTTGCTGTTTGCATCATTGTAATACGTGCACTGCTATATATAATATACCATGATTTTATTTACAATTATATGATTATAATGTTTACATTCACTATCATTATATGATACTATCATATTACAATGAGTATAACTTACTATTAATATATGTAGTCTACAAATACTAATTATGTACGACTATAATATTATGGCTTCACTCCAGTGCTGTCTTTCAAAATTCAAGCTGCTACATTTCAAAGTGGTTTTTTCCTGAATAACTATATGACATCTTAAAATGGTACCTTTACAATGTGGAAACTAAAAAAGCAAAAGAACTTATTTTAAAAGTAAGTTTATAGCCTATATTTATTGAAGTCTTGGACCACTCTTATCAGCACTGAAAAATAGAGCTGTTGTGTTAAGATGACAGCTTAAAATGCCACAATTTCAATGTGGAAACTCAAGAAGTTTCTGATGGGTACCCGGCGTTGCTCGGAGAATTTTAAGATTCGGCCCGTTCCCGGCCAATCCCTCCGTCCGTCCGTCCGTCCATCCGTCCCTCCGTCCATTCGTCCCTCCCTCCCTACCTCCCTCACTCCATCCCTCCCTCCATACCTCACCCTCCTTCTCCCCTATTTTCGAGACAGTGCCGCGCTATATATAATCTAACAGAACGAACAATCTGCGTTGACCATGGGAACATTTTCTAAGTCTGTCGTCTGTCTCATCGTATGCGCAAGATATAATCGGCTGATAAACCATCGGATGAATCGCCAGATTAGCGCTTGCCTCTGCATTGAAAGGAGCAGGCGACGCGTGGAAGCCAGATCACCACAGACGATTCATTGCCATTAAATTCCGTCGGTGGACGAACTACATGAGTAGGCCTACATGAAGCTGTGAGCAACTGAAGATATTCCACTACAGCTGAGAAGGAAAGACATATTGCACCAGTGTTCGTGGTTGATACATTCCAATACAATACAATGCAACACAATACAATACAACAAAATGCAATACAATACAATACAACAGAATGCAAATTATGCAATAGTCGTAAAATATAAGCTTGGTCTTGCAATGTTCTGAAACGCAGTCACGTTTAAATTCTAAAGGTTGTCAAAACTGAAATTCTAAAAGGTGTCCAAAGCTGAAATTCTAAAAGGTGACCAAAGCTGAAATTCTAAAAGGTGACCAAAGCTGAAATTCTAAAAGGTGACCAAAGCTGAAATTCTAAAAGGTGACCAAAGTTAAAATTCAAAAAGATGACCAAAACTGAAAGCTCCAATGTTACAGTTCGTTCTGGCAAATAGGGATCATAAGTTATGTAGGTCTAGTCTATATCCAAATTCAGCTAAAAAGAAGACAAATTCTTCCAACCAACACATTATCACTTAATTTATATCAATAATATATTATTTCAAGACAACTTTTTACAATGCATTTAATTCGTTTTAACTACCCATGCCTGTGTCAAACGTTAATTGTCAAACGTTCCTTCCCCAATGTCAATATTATTAATTACCTTCGTCTGTTGTTTCAACGTAGAAACAGAATGATCACAGGTTAAAACTGTTTGACAACCATGCAAGGCGTCCATCATCTCCTAATAATTATTATATACCCTGTTTAACAAAGCCATCTGGCGAATAAAAAGCTGAAGTGTAATGGAAAGCGATGCCGCGTCCGTGCTGATGAGCTTCTGCTGTTCGTAGCAGAGTGTTGCCATAACCGTCAACGGCAAGTCGTTAACACTTCCATTGGTAGTCTACTACTACACAACAACAATGCCCGATCTCCTTCTCCCGATCGAGTCATGGATCTTCCTCCCCTCTTTCCATTTGTCTGACGTTCGACTTTGACGTCTGAATAATAATAATATTGGCTCAATACTTTTACTTACAAGCTAATGAATTTGAATAGCATATACTTGCTGCATGTATTCAGAGAAAATTTCTTATTCTACCACGTGTCGTGTGGTTTTTTCTATTTAGTTTTCTACCACTGTCCTGCGTGTTTGGCCAGAGCCTGGAGTTTTTCGTTGGCTGTCGAGAGGTGGCGCGTTTGCGTCGTTGTCGTCTGCTGCGGCGATGACGTCATCAGGCGGCGCTAAAGCGAGGCCAGCCGCGTCACCACCACCAGCAGCAGCAGCAGCAGAAGTGGAGAGGATGGGATGCTGCTGCGGCGAGCGAAGGAGGATGAGGAGGCGGCGGAGGAGGTTGGCGGGAATAAGTGGAGTGGATATGTGCAGTGTGTTGGTGAAGAGGAGTGGCAGTGGAGTCGAAACGTTGTTTGGAAAAGGAAGAAGAAGTGGACGTCAACAACGATCAACGAAAAACAACTTACTGGACTATTTGCTTGAGAGCGGCGGCGGTGGAATAGCGGCGGAAAAGAGCAAAAGACATTAGGCCTAGCTGCAGGTCAGTAAAACCTTAATGGTACGAATGGATGACAGGAGAGACGGTTGGATGGACGAATGGATGAATGAAATGGATGAATGCATTCTTTGATGAATTTCCTGTTTAGTTGCATTGCGTGTATGACGTGGGGCGTGGTGGGTATGAGGTATGTTCGGTGCCTTGGAGCCGGATGATTGTGGATTTGAATCCACCTCAAGCTTCCGCGCATATGGACCCTGCGCAAGTCCTTCACTCGCAATTGCTCATGCGCTTCGGCGTGAAATTCCGATTCAGTGTCCGTGCTGCTGTAATCGGGAGTGCCTCTAAGTATATCTAGAAGGGGCACTATAACAATTTCTCATACATACATGCATACATTGTTTGTTGAACGGGTTTGTTTCGTGCTTGTATCTCCTCGTACAAACGCCACTCTGTAATAATTTATATTCATTCAGTTGCTAATAATAAAAATAATAATGCAATTCTCAATCAAGCGCCTGACAAAACACATGAATACGCTTGCATGATGCATCATGTTGAATAAATAATGTGAACTAAGTGTGACTGGAAGTCTTTAATGGCTATAGGCCTACGCTTCAGCCCTGCACCCACACTTTGACCTTCTCATGTTTTAAAGTGCTGCAGTGGCATAAAATTATTATGCAGCAATAGCTATACACAGGAAGTTAGCCAAGATGATCGATACGCAGGATGTAATGAACAAAAGCAGGAATCAAATAAAAATTCGATTAGTCGTCAGATTAATGTAGGTCGATGAATCAGATGGCCACTGAGAAAGGGAAGGAGAGGGAGAGATAGAGAGACACACACACACAGAGAGAGATAGAGAGAAATAGAGAGAGGGAGAGAGAAATAGAGGAGGCGAGAGGAAAAGAGAATTTTTTTATGCCAAAGATGTAATCTGTGGAGGCGGAGCTTAGAACACAATGAACAGGTGCATCTAAACTAATTATTCTCACGTGCAGTCATGCGCTTCGTTGATTCGTCCAAGCGATCTGCATAAAATATAGGGTGGGCCAAAAAAGTTATTCCTAAAGTGAGAATTTTAAACAGGTTTAAAGGTAATTCGTATTCATGCACAACAGCCAAATTTAAAACAAAATTCAAACACAACAAAGTTGTATTACTTTTAGTGAGTCCACTTTCTATTTTTTAACGATCCAAAAACAAAACAACAAAAGTAATTAAAAAAACAATTTTATCAAGTCCCGTCTCAAATAATTGTCATCAAATAGACTAGATACTGCTTCACAAGTTCACGACTTGTGCTCAATGTGTCTATACCACCAGGACTCGCACTTGTTCTGAGTCTTTTTGCGAAGTTCTTGATGACCTTGTTGATGTATTCCAGAGGTAAATCCTCCCATGTGAACTCCAATGCGACCATCAATTCTCTTATCGCTCTTTGTTTTGGCAGCAGATTGTAGTATATCTCTGGCATAACTCTCCACACTAGTTTAGCCTACTGTCAAAACCGCGCGCACAATACCGCGGTACTGATCGTGCGCGGTTATGACGTTGCGCGGTTTTGAAACTCGTGGTTTTATGCGCGCGGTTTTGACTGGATACCTCCACACTTGATAATTAATCTATTGAATTCTAACCCGAAGATTCATGAATTATTGGTTCTTCTCAATGAAACCAGGACAATAATATTGACGCTGAGCCGATCTCCTTACAACAACGGCATATTTCTTAACTCTCAATTATCCAACTCGTAATTTCTCAGCTCTCACTGTTCATCAGAGGAAGCGGTAATTATATAGCTATAGCTCCAAGGCTTTCTTTGCTCATGAAGTGTTCATGAAGTGTCTGAATACACATTATGTCCGTAATTGACATCCTAATGTTTACAAATTTCAATTTTATTGTTTCAGCAACAAAGTCATTAGGCCCTAATCTGAAAAAATTATTTGCCAACTTGACAATCATCATGCTGAATGATGTCGCAATATGTGCAGCCACGCTGGTGCATGTTACTTTTCAAAATGATAATAACATTGATCACATCTGGCAATATGTAGTTTATTTGATAACAATTGTTTGAGATGTGACTTAATGCAATCGGCTTTTTTGTTACTATTTTGTTGCGTCATGTTTTTGGATCGTCAAAAACAGTAGGTGAACTCACTAAAAGTAATTTAACTTGCCATCAAATAGACTAGATTACTTTAATGTTTTGGTGAAATTTGGCTGTTGCGCATAAAAATGAATTAGGTCTATCTTTAAGCCTGTAAAACTTGATTTGAAAATTCTTACTTTGCGACACAATATTGTCTAAACATTCTAACGGATTACTTTTTTAACACCCTGTAGGCCCTATATATAATTATAATGGGCGTGTCTGTACAACCATTGTAGCTAAGTGTCTGTACAACCATTGTAGCTATTATGATCTATTGATTTTTGCGTTGCTGTCTTAAAGCCGGGATGCTGTGATTTGATCTTTGTGCAAGGTTTAAGCATAGGCCCTATGATGTATCAGATGTAGGCCTAGCAGAGCACTGAGAGCAGATCGAGATTGCATTAGGATTCCATTCTAACGACTTGTGTTCGTCGTAAATTCAAAATTGCAAATCATAAACTTCACATGTCGAAAAAACCTACTGCTTTAAAACTAAACGCAGGGCACCAGCTTATTCACGAGCTTTGTGTAGTACCAGAAGGGCTTACAGCATCCAATAATATTAGACTTATAATATATATATATATATGACAGATATATATTATATATATATATTTATAATAACATAACGTGTGTAGAATTCATGTTATTTAATCGGACTCTCTACCAAAATAACATCCTATTAAACCGTAGTCTAATAATATGTAAAGTTATGCATAGCGTCTATAGATAAAGAGATGGTGACTTGCATGTGTATTACGTGTTTGATCTGCATGTGTATAGGCCTATTAAGTGTGTGTGTGTGTGTGTGTGTGTGTGTGTGTGTGCGTGGGAACAACCAGTAACTGATCGGTCCAAAACAATTACAGAAGCCAACGAACCTGGAATTGGATCCGTTCAACGTTTAACAATCTGATTCGATGAGGTTATATAAATAACCGAGCACTCCGATAAACTGAGTGTCCGTTAGGTTCTCACCAGTTTAAAGTCATCTGAGATTGAGAACTTTTAAAATGTATTGTATCACTTTGTGGCTGAAATAACTTTCAACTGCCGAGTTATTCAGTGCAAAGTAATAATATAGCGCCATACCAATTCCTGCCGTTGGATTGAATCTCAAACCAAAATCATAGATCTGTCATTTTGGTCATTTTGGTCGGTTGGCGAAATAAACGACCTCATTTTATTCGGCTGAATAGCCGTTGCAAAGATCAGTTTCATCGAGAAAACCTGACGCCTGAAATTGAGACGAGATCCATTATAAATTATAATAGGCAAAATAGAGGACGCGACGGAAAGGTAAACTCAACGCTGCAGGGATAAGTGCAGGAATCTAATCGTCGGAAGGAGAAGGTTGGCAGCCAGGCTCAACCGAGTCAACCCTCCCAATTCATTTCTCAATCCTTCCGTAATGTCCCAAAAATTACCTTTGGAGGTTGAGTTGAACCTCTGACAAAACTTCCAGTGCTTCAGTAAACTTATATCTGATTAATTTTTATTTAATTAACCAAGCACATTGCTTTGTTCTTTCTCAGATGTTTAATCCAATCACATCGGTGTTGTTTAAGTAGGTCTAATAATTTGCTTATAAATAGTTGCAAATCTTTTGAAAATAGAGTTCAAGAGTTCTCCAATAAATATTTATTTACTGCTCGAGTAATGACACAGGTAATAGCTGCTCTCCTACAATTTAGCACATATATGTGAGGGCTTGTGAGGCCTATGATCGACTGCGTATTAAATTCTGATAGGGAACTTTCGACATGCACACATTTATCACTACTGACCTACATGTGTATATGGGGTCAAATGCAAACGCTGAGTGATGCTGAGCTGAAATGGTGCACACCCGAGTCGAGTCTCTGGCTATTCCTGCGCATGTAGTTCGGATTTCGAATCCCAGCGCAGCTCGCGTCGTTTCTGTGCATTATAGGCAATCTTCTGTGAAACTGAACAGCGTGTGAAGAGCTATCGGATGGTCTCATTAGAGTAGGCGCCTCTTCCTCCTCCTCTTTCTCCTCGTCCCTCTCCTCCTCGTCTTCCTCTTCCTCGTCTTCCTCCTCTTTCTCCTCCATCCCCTTCTCGTCCTCCTCCTCTTTATCCTCGTCCCTCTCCTCCTCGTCTTCCTCTTTCTTCTCCCGTCCTCCTCTTTCTCCTCCATCCCCTTCTCAACCTCCTTCTCCTCCTCCTCGTCTCCTCCTCCTCTCCTCCTTCTCTATCTCCCCTTCCCTCCTCCTCGTCTTCCTCTTTCTCCTCTTTCTCCTCCCCTCCTCCCCTCCTTATCTCCTCCTCTCCTTCCTCTTCTCCTCCTCCTTCCCTACTCCTCGTCTTTCTCCTCCTTCTCCTCCTCTTCCTCCCCTCCTCTTCCTCCCCCTCTTCTTTCTCCTCCTCTTCGTCTTTTCTTCCTCCTCCCCTCCTCCTTCTCTTTCTCCTCCTCCCCTCCTCCTCGTCTTCCTATTTCTTCTCTCCTCCTCCTCCTCCTCTTTCTCCCCTCCACCTCCTCTTTCTCCTCCTCCTCGTCTCCTCCTCCTCCCCTCCTCCCCTCCTTCTCTTTCTCCTCCTCCCCACCTCCTCGTCTTCCTTTTTCTCCTCTTACTCCTCACCTCCTCCCCTCCTTCTCTTCCTCCTCTCCCTCCTCCTTCTCCTCCTCCTTCCCTACTCCTCGTCTTTCTCCTCCTCCTTCTCCTCCTCCTCCTCCTCCTCCTCCTCCTCCTCCTCTTCCTCCTCCTCTTCCTACTCCTCGTCCTCCTCAGTCAACTGACCGAGAGATGCGCCTCTCGAGGATTCTAAGCCCAGGAAAGAAATGTCGTGTAATGGATGCCAATTACCTGGCTTGTCTTGTAGGGAGGTTTGCGGTTGCTAACGAATTCGATGTGACGCTGTAACCCTTTGGGCGCGTATGCTGTAGGGAGTGTATGGTGGCGAAGTGTTGGGGCGCATGTTTAACTCTCTTCTCTGCCGGGATGTCGAATTGTCGATCCTCGCATCTTATTTACATATATTAATTCAACGCCATCGGTGACATCCATGGATGCGGGGAGGGTGTGGGGGGGGATTTACAGGGTGCGCCAAAAAAATAACCCCCCTAGGTTTTTTGCCAATATCTTGGCCAAAAGTAAACATTTTCAAATGAAATTTTACAGGCTTATAGACAATTCATATTTACATATGATGGCCAGATTTCATCAAAATATTTCAAAGGGAACAAAAGTTATGCCACTTTTAGGGAGGTAACCCCCCGTTTTTTGACGTTTCAAAAACGAAATGCAATTTGTTGAAGGTTTTTGGCCAATATCTTGGCCAAAAATAAGAATATCGAAAATCAATTTCACAGTCTTATAGACAATTCATATCTACACATGGTGGCCAGACTTCATCACAATATTTCACACTGAACAAAAGTTATGCCACTCTTAGTGAGACCACCCACCGTTTTTTGACGATTCAAAGGCGAAACGCAACAAAAGTAACAAAAACAAATTTTATTAAGTCTCCTATCAAATAACTGTTGTCAAATGAACTTGGTAGTGCTTCCCAACTTGTGTTCAATGAGCCCACCACCAGTGCCAACACTTTTTTTGAGTCTCTGTGCAAAGGTCTTGATGAACCTGTTGATTAATCTGACAGATTCCTAATTTACCAATTTGATTGTCATCTTGCTAAGTGACTTCTCAGTGACGTGCAGCTATGCTGGCACCCTGTTTCTTTTTTAAATTGTAATAATAATGATCATCGGACAATGTTAAGTCTATTTGATGACAATTATTGTTTGAGATGAGAAAAAAATCGTGTTTTTGATACCTTTTTGCTGAGTTACGTCTTTGAAACGTCAAAAAATGGGGAGTGGCCTCACTAAAAGTGGTATAACTTTTGTTCTGTTAAACATAGTTTGATGAAATTTGACCATCATATGCAGAAATGAATTGTCTTTACGCCTGTGGAATTTCATTTTGATATTCTTACTTTTGGCTAAGATATTGGCAAAAATAATGAGATTGTTTTTTCTTGACTTTTTGCTGCGTCGCGTTTTTGAATCGTCAAAAAACGGTGGGTGACCTCCCTTAAAGCGACATAACTTTTGTTGTGTTTGAAATATTTTGATGAAATCTGGCCATCATGTGTAAATATGAATTGTCTATAAGCCTGTAAAATTTCATTTGGAAATTCTTACATTTGGTCAAGATATTGGCGAAAATCTTAGGGGGGGTATTTTTTTTTGGCGCACCCTGTAGACCCGTTCGGATGTTGAGATCGAATGCCGAATTTATGTCGTAATATCTCGGCATGATTGTGTTAACTAGATGTTTAGAAATTTGTATAGCATGTTTGGCATTAACGCTTTAGACGCAGAGTTTTTGTCAACAATTTCACAGCAGGTTCGAGATGGATGCTTTCAAATAATTATAATTTATATAGCTCATGCAGATGAAACGATCGTCTTTACCCGGTTCACACATACATGTTGAAATAATAGGCTTATCAGCACACACTTCTACGATTCCTATTGTTCAGTTTCTTTAGTTTTTCTCCAATGCATTAATCAAGCCTGTGGGGGTGCGGTGGTGTAGTGGTAGCGTCGCTGCCTTGGAGCCGGAAGGTTCTAGGTTTGAATCCACATCAAGCCGCCGCGTAGGGACCTTGAGCAAGTCCTTCACTTGCAACTGCTCGGGCGTTTCGGCGTGAAGCTCCGATGGAATGTCCGCGCTGTACTACGTCTGTAATCGGGAGCGCCTCTGAGTGAAGAACTTGAAGGGGCGCTATAGAAATGGAGAAATGAATAAATAAGTCTCACATTAGATTAGGACCTACAATTCAAGCCAAAACACTTTTAATTTATTTTTACGCTGAAGATTATTTTAGTCGTCAAATTCTAAACAACAGAATAAAATTATAGTCTAATAAATTATGTGAACACCGTACCATGATACCACACATCATTCTGGTTTCCTAATGCTACAGGTTGTGCGTGCATGTTGTAATTGACTCGGTGTATGGGCCCTATTATAATTACTCGGATACTTGATCTCGGTGATATTACCAGTACATGTTCGGTTTGTACACTGGCGAGTAGTGGTTGTGAATATCGACTTTTATCGAGTGCATGATTAATTTGATTATAAACAGTTCTGATCACCATAGGCCTACTTAACTCAATTTAGTTTAGATCACCATACTTAACTTAATTTAGTTTAGATCACCATACTTAACTTAATTTAGTTTAGTTTTAAAAGATTAAGTAGATTTTGCTTTGATTAGTAGGTCTATTAAACGTTTCATAGCTACAGTTGTTCTCTGTTTGCCTGATGAATTCACCGGATCATCTGCAGGATGAGAAATTTTATATAAGATGTCGAACTTCAGAGCCTCATGAGTTGTAGGTAATTGACAAGAAGTGTTTTCAATTACATTAAAATGCATTTCCGGTGCTATTCAATGCCTTTTAGTCGCATTAGTCTTCTCGAGTTCCGTTTTTTAGTCAGGAAATGCATTTTCTAATGTGCGGCAAATAATTACATCGACTGTCATTTGGTAAAAGTCGACGTTCGAAGAAGAAAGACCGGTCTGATGATATCCGCTTCCTCCTATTTCCACGAATCCATTTTCTTTCCTATATGCCAGTAATTATTGCTAACATAAGAGGCTGTCTCGAATTTTTCAAGGTATATGTCGACCCTGTAGAAAAACATAAACAGGCGACTGCGGCCTCTGCTGCTAACAGGTACTGCTACTGCTGCTGCTTCTGCTGCTTCTGCTGCTTCTACTGTTTCTGCTGCTGCTGTTTCTGCAGTCTCTGTTGCTACAGCTGCTTCTTCTTCTGCTGTTTCTGCTGCTGCTGCTGCTGCTTCTGTGGCTGCCACCTGTAATAATGCGGTTTCATATCGGCTGACTTGGCTGCGATGACGACCTGGATCTGCTTCAATTGTCTACTTTATTTCCAGGACCAGAAGAGAGGAAGAGAAGACGAAGAGGAAGAAGAAGAAGACGAAGAAGAGGAAGAAGAGGAAGAGGGAAGAGTGGCTTTTATAATAACAAGATGGAGCTGTCGAACATCCAATTCCACGACGGCAACATGTCGCGTCTCTTCAACTCGAACATCAACTTCAGCGCCTACTGCGACCAGGAGCACGGCCACGTCGTCATGGAAACGTGGTCGGACAACCGCCTGCTCGACGTCTACGACCGCTGCATCTTCTTCGTCGACGTCTTCGTCGTCAGCTTCTTCTGCCTCTTCGGTTTCCTAGGCAACGGGCTGTCGATCGCCGTCCTCAGGCGTGACCGCGACAAGAAGAACGCCACGAACTGGCTGCTTCAAGCGCTCGCCGTTCTAGACACGCTCTACCTGGTAACGTGTCTCTTCATCCAGCCGCTGAAGACCATCTGTCACCTGACGAACTGGCTGCGTGACCTAAAGGCCGCCTTCCCCTACATGGAGGTCTACATATGGACGGCTGCCTCCGTTGCACAGACGGCCACCATCTGGATGCTGGTCCTCGTCACCAGCGATCGATTCGCAGCCGTCTGCCAACCCCTCAAGACCGACCTCCGCAGCATCCATCGATCTCGCGTGGCCGTCGCCGTCATGGTAGTCGCTGCCGTGCTCTACAACCTCCCGCTGTTCTTCGAGCGTGAGGTCATCCTTCGCCGGTGCCGCAACGACAGCTACTGGGAGGCGGTGAACACGGCGCTGCGCAACAACTACCACTACTATCTCGTCTACAAGACGATCCTCTTCTTCGTCTTTCGGACGATCGGTCCTCTCACGATCCTCATGGTCCTCAACCTCCGTCTCATCTCGGCGTTGAGGGTCGTTCGCCAGCGCCGCAAGACGCTGCAGAAGCGACGAGGAGCGGGCAAGAACCGTGAGAACATCACCCTCATGCTCGTCGTCGTCGTCAGCGCTTTCATCGTCTGCGAGATCCCTGACCTTGCCCTTCGCGTCACCGTCACGCTGATGGAACTCTTTCCGGATGAAGAGCTCGTCGACCGCTACCACAAGGTCATCCAGCTGGTCAACTCGCTGACCAACATGCTGCTGACCTTGAACTCGTCCTTCAACTTCGTCATCTACTGTCTGGTGGGGAAGAAGTTCCGCGGAATCCTCCAGCAGATGTGTCTGTGTCTGTGCGCCATGTCGTCGAAACAGCAGCAGCAGCAGCAGGGTCGGGGAGGAGGAGGAGCGGGAGGTCAACAGACCGTGTCCGAAACGGAACCACTGACCAACTACCGTCTGAACGCAAACAACCTCAACACGATCGTAACGACGAACCTGTAGACTGCTGCAGAGGCAGCGACTCATAAGAGAAATCAACCAAGCGTGCAATTCCTATGACGATGACGAGAAAAGAGAGGATTACTCACAGACACCCGATGTGTAAACAACTAAGTGACTGAGAGTACCAGCCATGGCAGGAGGGAGCCGTCGAGTTGAAACCCAACGGAATGCGTCTGAGTGATGGCATCTTGAGCAACAGTGTCTGCGCGGAAGATAGTTCCAAGTGTGGACTCCGGAAGTCATTCTTCAATTGACTGCTAAGATATTTTCATTTCGATTCTATTGCCTTTTCAATTAACTTGAAACATAATTTTATTGTGTGCTTCAGTCAGACTATAATTATTCTCGAAGTATACGACGTTTTTTTCTGTATATTATTCGCCGTTTTTCGTGTCATCTTGACGTTCACAGACAATTCTTGGCATAACTTTGGCCAATACATGGACTTATAGGCCCTAATTATGGCCAATAATATTCAGGTCTGGTACGTCTTTAACACGTGATGTATTCACCACAACACAAAGCCTAATAAAATAATTATATGGTAACCAAGTGACTTTCCAAGTTGGTTTAAATTCGTTAAGTACGTAGCCTATATAATAGATTCCAGCTTTCAATTAGAAACAGAAGCTTAATTATTAGAAAGATGAGTTCTGAACTTCTGAGAGCTAATCTGTTTTCATAGGGACATAATGTTTGACATGTATACATGTATAAAATTTAATGGGATTTTTTTCAATCTGTGCATGGTGCGCTAAGTTGTAGCACGTTAACTAGAGGACCAGGACCATGGGACTCATGATGGAATCTGGTTGTCAAAGTCCTTATTTTAGTACCAACCGTCTACATGTAGCCTACTTCTCTGTAAATTGACACATCGGCCTCGTAAAGGACAAACTTTAAGCTATCGGAAATAGTCAATCAGCAGGCAGGAATGTGATGTTACTTCGCCCATGAATCCTATTCCACAGGCTTAGATTTTATAAGCGGATAGGATGGATCCGTGTAGGGTTTAGTTTACACGGGATGGAAAGCCTGAAGGATTATTATAGATTGTGAAACGTGAAGAAGACGGTGGTGGGTGGGTGGTGGGTGGGCCGGTGGGTGGGTGGGTGGGTGGTGGTGTCAAAATCCGTCAGTAAGGTTCAGCGCGTCTAGCGCTATCCACAACAGGTTGTACACACTCTAGATATTTTGTTCATTATTGATTGACTCTTACGTTCCTACAATGATTCTTACGTAATTTAGTTTAACCAGCACTTTTGCCAGGCAGTAAGAAAATCTATAGTAAGTATCCACTTGCATACATACAAACAAACATACATGCATACGTGCACATATACATACAAACATACTTACAAGCATTCACGCAAGTTCGCTCTAAATGCTTAGTCTTTTGTTTTAGTCTGATCTTGTATTAAAGCTTCTCTGGCACCTAGTGCATGTAATAATTACAGGACATTGTTATCGACAAGATTGCTTAAGATATATTTTAAATTGTGTTTGCACTGATTGCAACACTGTAGGCGATTTTCTCCTGAGTGGTATTTTTTTTATCTTGTATACATGTATAGCATTGTATATCGGTCTCGAGCGACTCATTATGGAGTGCACTGCGCAGGCGTCAAGCTGCGCTGCAAGATACGCTGGTGCCCTTTCAGTCTCATTAGCGCAACGCTGTAAAAGCTTGCAACGTATCTCATAAAACACACACACTATCGCACACACACACACACCCACACACACACACATACACACACATACACACACACATACACACGCACGCACGCACACACACCGTAATGTGGCATGGGCAGGATCTCTTCTCTCGGTGGTAAAATGGTAAATGCAATTTTTGAGAAAATTAGCGAAAAAATCATCTGAAGTTTCGCAGCTTTGATGAGAAAGCTGTTTCCATGTGCGTTGTGAACGCCGACGTTTAAAGAAAGTAGCAGACATGAACAGCTAAACAGCTCTTGAACTGAACTGAACTGTCTTTTGATGGAGTCGGTGGCACATTGATTGCAGGGAGAAAGCCTACTTTTCGCAATCATTCAGGACGTCAATCTAAAGTTCTAAACGCAACTAAAGCTGGTCTGAATGTCTCCTATTTAAGTGGTGATATAATCTGCGTCAGAGGATTTCAGCAGCAGCAGCATCGTTAATAGACCGGGTGGGGTTGCATGGAAGGCAGTTAGACAACGCTTGGGTCAGGTGGAGAATAAGAAAGAGAGAGACGATGGGACAGGTGGCGTCGAGGGAGAGTTGGACGACGAAGGGCGACACCTGATCGCAGCAGGACTCGTATCATGAGACGAGCGACGGGGGAGGAAGACACGGAAGATGGATGAATGCGTTGAATGGTCAACGAAGAAACGACCGATCACCCCCCATCAGCAGCAGCACCAGCAGCATCAGCAGCATCAGCAGCTGTAGCAGCAGCAGCGGACGACCACAGCGAAGAAGAAGAAGCTGATCGTCGTCGTTGGTAATTACGTCTCAAGCTGCTGATGTCTATGTCTACACTGTATACTGCATGCAGGTGGGAAGCATTAGACTGCAGAGTAGGAAACGATTCATTTAATTGCGGATGTATACACTCTAGTACTCAATAGCTTCAAGACATTAAGAACTCTGTCCATTTAATTGCAGAAAGAAGCAATTCTGTTTCGACTTATAAACGCTGTATAGTGTATACATGCAACACTGGCCTTACTCGTGTATAAGCATTAAGCAGCGTCCAACGGCTTGGCCATTTCCACGTATAAAAAATGGCTTGGCATTTTCTGTGTAGGCCTATACAATTACAACGGCTTGACCTTCTCAGCATGTACAACGGCTTGGCCTTCAACACGTAGGCTATACAACAGCTTGGCCTTCACCGCGTATATAGCCTACAACTGCTTGTCCTGTGTCTTGCTCCTTTGTCGCATCAGTGTATTTATAGTATTACGTAGGATATTCACCGGATAATGCCAACTGTATTGGGCCGCGGTAGCCTATATACTATGAATTCTTCGATTGGATTAGGATCCATTTGCCATAGGCATATATATATATTATATATATATAGATATATTATATACGCTCATCACCCCAGCTATGCGTTGTTCGCCTTTTGCGTGCAGAGGCAAATTACGACCAGGCTTCTTCTTCTTCTTCTACTTGCCAACCGCATTGCAGTGGACGAAAGCCACGTATGTCGCCCCGAGGACATTCATTACCTCGCCAAGAAAACTCCCTATCGCCATGGGCGCCCGCACCATAGGTCAAGGGGGGTCGCGTGACCCCCCCTGGAAATCATGACAAAATATTGATAATCACTCTTTCTGTAAAAAATGATAGTGGTAAAACGGGACAGAATGCCCACGAGTCATTGTGTTCTTTTACTTCACCAACTTTTGTTGTGTATCTTCTGGTTAGCTTTACGTAGCCTACTGAGCAACACTAGATGGAGCCTATGTGTATGTAACTGGAGACGAAGAGACGAACAGAGAGTCAACCCTTCAGCCACCGTCAAGGCCCAATTGTAAGATTGGTGGCATCTGATAACCTTTATGTGATGTAGGTCAACGATCAAGCTTTCTGTTTCTGCCGAAGTCTAATAATTATAGCCCCCCCCCATCCGCACATCATACACACCCTGTGCCTGGCTACCTTTCCAAGGTATACAGCCAGCTATATAGAGCACGAGGACGATGCATGGCCTCATCAAACGAGTCTCCCGCACACATTCTTGTACTCATGGATGACACCAGCGTTTGTAGTTGTGATTCTCACTTCCCTCTGCCTCCCACGCCGTTTCAACTCTAGACATCATCCACAATAGCTCTCTGTTTAACTCATCGCCTGACACTCCGTACATGTATAGTAGTATGTGTGTACTTGGCATTATAGTTGTCTGGTGTGCATCAGTTTCTATTTCTCCTATTTACATTATGCCGATCAAAGACTCAAAGCTGGTCCTGACCTTAGGGAAGGGTCAGCAAGGTCGAAGACATGTATGATGATATATTGTACGAATCGTGGAGATTGGAGACCTGGCAGGCTGGCACTCTGAGCCCGAATCTTTCGAATCGAATCTTTCGAAGACTAGCCTATGCAGCATGCATGTGCAAAATTAATCTGGTCGTTGACAGATTTTCTCCAAATCGGGGAATGGGGAGGTGCAATAGGCTATATCATTCCACAAGGCCGGCAGAGTTGACATAGAGACAAAGACTGCTTATTAAGACGACTATATGTATACATGTATATATATGTGTGTATATATATATATAAATATATATAGGCCCTCCACGTGTATATGTATATTCTTGTGGACTTGCCAAAGAAAACAGACTATGTAGATCAGTTCATCTCGAGATCCGTTGCACATGCGAGTGGAGGATTATAAATAAATGTAAGATAGCCTGAAATTGAGAAATAAATGTTGTGCTGCAGTGTGTAGCGTAGCCTCTTTGAAATTCTAAAGGCAAGTTTATCCGTTGTTTGGAAGTCATCAGCTGGAAGGTGTCACGGTAAGTACTACCAAATGAACAGTGCAAGTGTACTGTGTTAAATACTGCTTTAACTGTTGAGACTGCATTTTGTGGGGCACAGTGGTGTTTGGGTATGATCGGTGCCTTGGAAAAAGACTGAATTTATGGAAAAAGTAACCGACATCTTTGGTAGGGATGAACGCCGATTACACACACACTGCAGCACAACATTACAGAGACTGATGCTCAAGAACATTAGGGCAGATTAATTGTCGATAGGAGATTTAGTCGTTAACTATAGGTATGGGCCAATTGGATATCATAATTATTACTGGCCGACCACGACTAAAGTCGGATACTTATGAATTAGGTAAACTTAAGTCTCACGGTTTTGACTGACCCCCCCTGCAAAAAATCCTGTGGGCGCCCATGCCTATCGCAGTCTATGCCTACATACATGTCGGCATACCATATATATTTATTTCCGCAAATTCATTGGACTTCATTTCTGTTAGACTTCTTCTTCTTCGTTATTATAGGGTTTCTGTTCCAATTATATTTTTCTGCTTTCTCGTATCGGCCAATGCTAATAATTATTCTGGTGGAAATGTTCTGCACTTGAAAGCTTTTATTGCGTAATAAGTCTATCCACTGTCTCATGTGGTTTTGTTGCAATGTTGTGCAATGTTGTGCAATGTTGTGCAATGTTGTGCAATGTTGTGCAATGTTGTGCAATGTTGTGCAATGTTGTGCAATGTTGTGCAATGTTGTGCAATGTTGTGCAATGTTGTGCAATGTGTACACAATAACAAATATGTTGATCGGACGACGAAGTTGTTCCAGTGTTTTATGACTTAATGATTCTATTGAATTTATTCGTTGTCTAACATTTACGATCATCTTTTTTGCGTGCAGAACTTATAATTATTAGACCTGTTTGTTTTGGATAAGGCTATAATTAATTTTTATGAGATGGTTTCTTCAATGATCGTTGCCTTCCATCTCACATGTCAACCTGATTAGCTTCGCTTATAGTTTTAAAGATATTTTCAACATAGCCATTCTTCAGCCTATACCTTTCTTTCTAACTGCCTCCCTGTATACTTTTCTTCTCTTTCCTTCTCCTCTCTATATGTCTATCTGTCAGTTCGACTCTCCTCCTATCTACTATCTAGACTATTCTTCTCTTTGTTCGCTCTTTCCATCGTATTAGCCTATACTGGGCCTATCTCTATCTCTGTTCACAATATAATCTTACAAGCGCATCTAAAAAAAGCTACTTAATATTTCATGACACAATTCGCTCATGATCAGAGCATACATTGCTGTTAGTTCATTTGGTCTTTAAAACAACACTTAGGACCTACTGCTGTGTACATACAACCTGTCAGTTGTACGCTGACCATGGCTATGTACATTGTACGGTATATATCCCTCCAAAGTTACGCAACGTGACTGTATAATGCCAAGCGCTTGTGCAGACCTGCAGCAGCCATAGTCCTGCACAGTCAACCCTCATCTGGGTAAATAATAATTATTATTGTGATGTTGTGACTGTTTTCTAATCACAAACCTGTTTCAATCAGGATTATGACTTGTTCAATTGATTGTGATTTGTTCATTATTAATATTTTGATGTTTACTTCCCTGCGATTGGATAGGAATGAATGGTAGGCCTATAGGCCTATTAACGATAAAATTGGTCAGAAGCAAGCGCTGTTTATTAGCACTGTGTGCTATATAACAAGAAATGCTTTTTGGCAGCGGCTGTATCAGATCTGATGTATCATGTATCATGTTACTATTCAGGCATTCCAATTAAACTGCGTGCACGATATTATACCACAGACGTAAATAGTGACCGTCCCAGCTTTTAAATTGCATTTGTTACTGTAATGGATATTCTCAGAAGCTATAGAATAGATGATTACTGATTAGGCCTATACTTGCTGAAATTATTCTGAACTGTTACGGTAACTTGATGGCAAATTTGTGTAACATTATATTATGCCAATGCTGATTTACTCTGGTTATATTTGATGATGATGATGATAATAATAATAATGACGATGATAATGATGATGGTTGTGGTGGTGGTGGTGGTGATGGTTGTGGTGGTGGTGGTGGTGGTGGTGGTGGTGGTGGTGGTGGTGGTGGTGGTGGTGGTGGTGATGGTTCTGGTGGTTGTGGTGGTGGTGGTGGTGGTGGTGGTGGTGGTGGTGGTGGTGGCGGTGGCGGCGGCGGACGATGACGATGACGATGACGAGGAGGAGGAGGAGGAGGAGAATAATTATCGTTTATTACTTCCAACTGACCATTCAGTAATTTGTTCACATTAATCTCACACTGGTCTGTGTCCCTCGGCTCATTTTAGTGTCACATTCAAAAGAATGGACGGCTAAGTCAACCTTTTATAGTGGGATAGCGGGTATCGAACGCGTGTCCCTCTGATCTTCGTACAGCATCTCACCATTCAGCCATCTCCCAGATTAAACAGATTAAGTAGTTGGTATGTAATTAAACGAGGACAATTTCATCCTGTATAATAATAATAATAACAGGAAGGCTACATCGACCAATCTCTATACGTCAGTCCGTGTAGCACTTTGGCGTGTGCCTTGAGACACGATGATGCTCACGCGATGTCACTCGGATATGTCACTCGGATATGTCACGCGATGTCACTTGTACAGGTAATTCTTATTATTACTCGTCGGAAGTTCTGTCTTTTAGTTGCATTAAGAAGACGTCAGTTGAAATATCATCGTTGACAGTTGACAGTGATTATGATATGAAGACACGAATCTAATTAAAGAAGATAATTATCTTATTATACATATTTTTCATCGTGTACATGTCTACTGACGAAAGAGTGGCAAAAGGGAAAGAGGAATTGAGGACTGTTTTGTCACGTCGAAAAGCAAAGAAATAAGGAAGGAAGTAAGCATTCATGTATGCATGTAAATACATGTATGTATAGGTGTGTATGTATGTATGTGATGTTTGTATGTATGTACTATGTATGTATGCATGTATGTATGCATGTTTGTATGTACATATGTTATTATATGTATGTATGTATGTATGTATGTATGTATGTATGTATGTATGTATGTATGTATGTATGTATGTATGTATGTATGTATGTAGCCTATGTATGTATGTATGTATGTACTATGTATAAATGTATGTATGTATGTAGTATATGTATGCAAGAGTGGTCCTTATGAATACACAAAAATTTATGCTTTCTTTATCTCCCGCCCACCCTACTAAGTGCTGCTCCAGTAGAAATTTATTCGTGCAAAAATGTTTGCATAAAGTCTACAAACTGTATAGAGTATGCTCAACGCACTAAGTCTTATTTATTGACTCTACGTGAATGAAGCTGATATAGGCCTACAATGTTTATACATGCATGTGCTCTGAGAATGTTTCTTCAGTGTGCGATTACTGGTTAGAAATTGTGCCTAACGCCATTTGGTATAATGGCATTAGCTCACTAAAGCAACACGAGTGACTGACATAATGTCAAATGTTGATGTATAGCATATTATGGTGGTTTTTAGCTTCATTTTGCATTTACTTTGAAGTATTTTCATGCTTTTGACTTTCCAAGAGAAAACATGTTTATTGTGTGACAAGACTAGCGTTGAAATGAAAACATGTGGGATGCATTGCACGTTGATGGCCGGTTTAAATCAACTTCTTCGTTATGTATAATTTTGTGCATCGTTTGCTGAAGAATACTCTGATGAGTCGGACGAAATTCTCTTGATTCAGACGATGGCAACATAAATCTTGCCGTCGGCGCACAAACAAGAAGAGAAATAAATAATAATAATAATAATAATAATAATAATAATAATAATAATAATAATAATAATAATAATAATAATAAACTCGAGTAGCACTCTCACTCTCTCAGTCCTTTCATCACCCGATCGTCGCACAAGAGAGCAGTGATCATCATGCGGTTCAGATAATATAATTATTGCCATATAACCTATTTAAAAATTCGCATTATATAGCCTATGTCTATTTAGGTGTGTGCGCGCGCGCGCGTGTGTGTGTGTTTATGATTATGATATAACTCATGTGTCTAACTATGAAGAATTCATTCATCGGTTATCCTATCGGCATTATCTTCAACTGCGTCGATTAAAAGAGTGAAAGGTCACGAGTTCAACCCGGAGAAAGCAAAGCTATATACCCAACCATGACATTGTGAAGGGAAGTTAACAAAGGATTGGACCGAAGATCAGCGTTGATATCAAGCAACACTTTGTGAGTTCCAAGGACCAAAGTTACCTTCTGGAACTGGCCTGCAGGCAATAGACCTAACAGATGCGGTAGAAAGGATCTAAGTTTTTTATGCAAAAATCAATAGTACTGGAGTGGACAATTGCTGTCGTCCTCTGATTAAGAAGCCATTTGAGAGAAAGAGAGAGAGACAGACAGACAGAGAGACAGAGACAGACAGAGACAGAGACACACAGAGAGAGACAGAGAGAGAGACAGACAGACAGACAGACATAGACAGAGACAGAGACAGAGACAGACAATTATGATCTCTAGTTTGAGAAAGTGCATTCAGCACGTGTTAGTTGGTCCAGAGATTCTTTTGATCAAGCGATTCAAGGCATTTTGGTTTCTTCCACATGCAGTATGGTTATCAAGTACAAACCTGCATGGGGTTGATGTACCAACCATTGCAGCAGTACTTCACGATGTGTCGTTCTCTGACTCAACGACTTCCTCTGATTAATCGCCTTCATATGACATCTGTCATAATTATTGTCAGACGCAAACTTCTCTTGATCATAATAATCTGCAGTGTTCTTGGTGAGACAACCAACTCCTATTATAATCAACGACATCTGCAAGATCTCAGAATATTATGTCGGTCCTTGCATCATGCATGGCTGCCTATGTATGTATGTATATATATATATATATATATATATATATATATATATATGGATCTCTCTACCATTACGCACATACACATAGGCAGCCAAGGGGGCACCGAAGATGATATATATATATATATATATATATATATATATATATATATATATTAGGGTGGTCGTTAGAAATGAAAGTTGGAATCTACTGTTCTCCAAGTTTAAATTTGGTGCCATTCCATCCAGAAACATCACACAAAAAGTTGTGAGAGAAAATATTAATATTTAGGACTTGCGCAACACCATCAAAGTTTCACCATGTACCAAAGAAGCGAAAACTTGAATTGCAAGCATAATAAACCATGCATCCTCAAATCAGAATTCAATACAATGTGACTATATTATTGCATACATGATTACCAATGATTACACTGTTTGGTGATCGAGATTGCAATTATTATTATTGATGATTAGTTATTTAATCAATGTCAATGTGACCTTGAAGACTCTGCGGCACTCTCTTTTGTTTGTGCTGAGAACGAGTTGCGATGTTCTTCTGTGACTTCTGATATAAATTGTTTTTGTTGTTAATTCCTTGTACTTGAGGCATTGACATGCTGAATAAGAGTGTCACCTCACTCGTCTATGTCACTGATAATAACCTTTATGGATCTCCAGCTTGTCGAGCTCTTCATGCAGTCTTCAGGCTTTATCCGACCGCTTAACAGGATCGTGTTCCAGAAGTGCAACTAGTATTTTAATTCAAGATGCAGAACAGGTCAAGGTTGACATTATCACGAAATGATGTCGATATAGCCTTTTTTGCGAATGGTTGGGAGAAGAGTTATTGTATACGTTAACTTTGTGGATCTCAGAACCTTCTTTGTCCACTAGAACTGCTATGATCAATTTCTTCTCTCCAAATGGCATGTCATTGTGAAAGAAACCTAAGCTTGCCAACAGCTTGGATAAATACCTAAGATTTCGGCCAAAGGGTGTCACAGCGGCATCAGCAATGACCTTCCGTGCATATAAAGAGAGATAATACAGCAGTACTAGATCGTTGCTAGGATCAGTGGTTGCTGAATGCTGGTGGGGTTTGAAACCAATGGCGGTCATGTAGATGCATGTGCCAAATAGACTAATAAGCTTAATTAATTATTTCCGGATGCTCCCTCACATATTCTTCATAAGATGAGCCGACTCTTTGACTATAATCGTTGCTGTAGCCTAGAGGATACTTGTCTTGAAATAGCAACATCCTCAAGCAGTAAATTGCTCTCGTCGTCCATTTAGGCTACTGTTATTGAAGGGTTTGCAGCCGATTCTAGCTTCTTTAAACCTTGCTGGTCTACAGCTTCCAGATATGCTCAGTCTCCGGAGTTGGAACTTTGTCAAAGAAGCTGCTTAGTAGTCTGAGTGATACTGTCCCTGATGCCAAGTTTTTCACGCTTATGATGATGGAGCAGTACTTTGAGCAGTTCTCTGCTAGAACGTCTCTTCAAGATGGGAGCTTGGAACCCTTGAAGCTCTCCTCTGTCATCTTGCATGCGATATTACCGCTAACGCTTCTGTAATCGGCATCGCCTTCTCACTATTAGATGCAGACCTTCTCACTATTAGATGAAGACATTTAAGTAATGCCTTTATAATGCTGTATATGTTAATAATAATTATGCATGGCGTTGTTGGAAACAAGTTCAGCAATGAACAAGCAAAGCATGTTCAAGTGGTGAAGATAAAAACATGTCTGTAAGCCGATACAACAGGTCGAACAGGAAGGGAAAGCAAGGATATCGTTGTTTGGAACACAAACAATTAGGCTACATAGAACATTTGCATCATAACACTGTAAGCTTATAGTGCCTAATACATGATAAATTCTACAATGCATGAGATACTATACAGCCTAAGATATAATAATAGGCCTAATGTATGTAAAACTACATTTTTATGTGTATTGTGTACGGTAGTGCATTGATGACTTGGAATGTAACTAATAAAAGATCATAACATTGGACAGAATAGATCATTTTTCGCAGGAATTCCCTCGCTTGTCAATTACCGCTAAAATGCTCATAAAAATAGATATTTAGCATTCACTGATGACAAAAACATTGTAGAATATACATTTCAGCGGTGCCTAAGTAAAAATCATAAAGTATTTCTGTAAGAAAACTATAATTCTAAGACTTTGAAGTAAATAATACTTATGCTCAAAATTACGACAATTATTTGTAAAATACTAAACTTCAACGACGTTGCGCAAGTCCTGAATATTTTTCAATTCTGATAATTTTTGGGCTACATAGGTTTTAGACCAAGTGGCACGGAATGGCGGGTTGGAGAAATATGAGATCTTAAGTTGAAAATTTT
The DNA here is from genome assembly GCA_945859605.1 of Lumbricus rubellus. Taxonomy (NCBI): domain Eukaryota; kingdom Metazoa; phylum Annelida; class Clitellata; order Crassiclitellata; family Lumbricidae; genus Lumbricus; species Lumbricus rubellus. The sequence continues at coordinate 28,561,056 of OX243813.1, read as the reverse complement.
CTATTAGAGATGCAACCACCCTAATATATATATATACGCCTGCAGCTTTAGCATATTACCGAGAATCTGACGCGTGGCGCTTGTCTTCTTTAATGGAGACGTATAGAGACACATCGGAGAAAAGGG
>OX243813.1:28533430-28558430 GCA_945859605.1 Lumbricus rubellus | reverse complement strand
TCCTTTATCTCTTCATTCCTTCATTCATTCCCTCCTCTATTCCTCGCTTCCTTCCTTCATTGCCTGTTTCCTTTCTTGTCCTTCCTTCCTTCATTCCTCCTTCTGTCATATGCAATTGATCATCATCATCATCATCATCCTCATCATCATCATCATCATCATCATCATCTTTATCATCATCATCGTCGTCGTCGTCGTTATTTCGCATTCCTGTATTAGTCCAGGTGGAAGTTACTCCGTCCTACTTTCGTTTGTCCTTAGCGATGACTCGATGGAAACTGTTCAACCATTGATCGTTATTGTCGTTGCCCGTACTGTCCTCTCTCCGCCGATTCCAATGGATCGGTGGATGGATGGATGTATGTCAGAAAAATTGGCCCTGACCGACTGGAGATAAAAAAGAATTATGGCTGCAGGATTCCAACTTCAGGCCCATCATTACACACTCTCACGGAATGGACGAGAGCTGGAAAAGGGTGAGGAGCAGAGGGAAAAATTGGAGGGCAGGGGTGCAGAAGGAAGAGACATGGAAGAGAATAAGAAGGAATGGGATGGAGCGGATGGAAGAGAAGGAGTAGAAGGAGCAGGAGCAGGAGGACGAGAGATGGAATTAAGAGGGTGAGAAGGAAATGGAAAGAGTATAAGGAAGAGGATGAGAATAAGGAGTAAAATAGATGGAAAAGGGGGAATAAGAAAAAAAGATGGAGCGGATGGAAAAGGAGAAGGATGGGCATGAGGACGAGAGATGGTATTAAGAGGATAAGAAGCAAGGGAATGAGCGGAAGGAAGAAAAAAAACCGTTAACGATGGTTTGATATTGTCGCTGCTGCCAAACTAAAGAGCGCTTTGTGTAACCAAAGAGAATGGACATTATTTGCGTGTCCATAAAAATATAATATGTATACATGTATTGTATATATATAATAATATGTATATATCTGCATGTTTTACGTCATTAATTCTGGCAATATATGAAATATATGCCCAGGAATAATTTAATAATTTATATATTAAAAGTCATCCGTTCTAACGATGTTCCAGGAAGGCCAGGGCCGTGAACAAGACCGTAATCCACGTGTCAACGCCCGAGGCCAGAACACTCTAAATATACATGTACATTGTAGGTCATTAGGCCAAGGTCATTGCCGCGACAGCGAGGCTAAAAGTGCAACCAGGTCTTGCTAAGCCAACGGCATGATTGTGTTAACCGTTTAAATGGAAGTTGGAGCGGCAGATCCATTGATTTATTTTCATATGCTGGTTTTTAATGATTATGCTGATGGGAAAAATAACTCCAAGTTTTTACCATTATTTTTGGTCAGAAGTAAAAATGTCTTAATCACGTTTTACATGCATGCGCAATGGTAGGCCTAATTCATATTTTCATTTAACAGCCAAATTTAACCAAAAACAGTTCTTGTCTTAGTGGTTACATTATACATAAAAGTTGGTATAAACCTATTAAGACTTAGAGGTGTTTCGCATGTAATGTTTGCAGAGTTAATCAAATGCATTTCAGACTATTTGCTATTTAGCACTGTAGGCTAGATTTACAGAGATAAATGAGCATCAAAACGAAATGCATAAAGACTCATTGTACATACAGAAATATTACAGATGTATGTTTGAAAATGAATCTAGACACACTGGATAGGCCTAATGGATATCTTTTTTGCTGACGTTAGCCTATATTCTTGGTGAGGACAAGTTTTTACTCTGCAAGAGAGAGCATCCTTACATGCTGATTTTCGTTAAATCAAATTTGCTTTAAAATAATTTCATCAACAGTTATATTTAGCTATGCAAGAGTGACTAAAATTTTCTGTTAGCTGTCGCAGCTTATTTTAGATGTATGTAATCGTTTTATGCAATTTAGCTTGAAGCATGAGCGCTTTTTATATGCAAATAAAGGCTACTTACTTACTTACTTACTTACTTAAATAGGCTACTTGTAATATGTTTATATACCAACTTGCATGTAGGCTACATTCAACTGCTGAGGTTTTGTTACTCAAGATAGAATGTCAACTGCGCTCATGTTCACTATCGGATGAAATCCGGAGTATCCCATGAATCACCGGCATTCTGGTGATTTGAAGAATACCTAAATTAGCTCACCATACTTTACGGCTGAAACTAATCTGGTATAGTCTTTAAATTACTATAATAAGTCGATAGCCCAGTGTTTCTAAAAATAAAAATCCATTGCTGCCTCAATTAATCGTGAACACATCCATGTTACGACATGCAATGACAACCAACTCTTGGTGTTGTACAGTTCATGACATTGGTCACGCAAAAACTGAGACACACATCGACTGTAATGACTAATAATAATTACTGATTAATTATGCGACGTCCTTGGTTAGTCTCAACCCTTCCAATCTCACCAGAGAGACAGGTACACTGCAAGGTTCTTTGTGTGGATTGATCTTGGGTACACTGTACATGTGGCTGATTAATTACTTATGCAGCCTCCATGGACCTTGGTTCGTCTCAACTCCTCCATTCTCAACAGAGACATGTACATGTGACTCTCTCTCTCTCTTTCTCTCTCTCTCTCTCTCTCTCTCTCTCTCCCCTCTCTCTCTCTCTCTCCCCCTATATATATCCGTCATTCTCTGCGCTGCCGGGTAATTAATTGGCTGTTCACCATGCATCTGCGGTTAATTTGACAGCAGAGGATGTGAAGATGCCAGCGAGTAAGACACAGAGACCACGAAAGAAGAAGCAACCATCAGACTCTTCTTCTTCTTCTTCGGATGTGCAGAGAAGAATTTGTCTAAATAAATTATTCATATTCCACTCGCATTTTCAGTGATCTACACGCATTCCCTGGAGCACTTTCCTGCTAAACTGCAGTGCTCTAAATGTCACGATGTCTTCAAAGATCTGAAGAAGCTTTGACCATCAGTATATAAGGAATTGTAATTGCCTACATGCTATATAGTAAACTGAGCATGGGCGGAAACCAATGGGGACAGAGGGACGGTCCCCCCAATGGAGGTTTTGGAGAGACGGCCCATGCATTTGTCCCCCCCCCCCAATAATTGAGTGTCAAGACTAAAAAAAGGTCATCAGCTTTTGGGCGGTGAAAATAGAAAATTTTATTAGCTTCTCGGCCATATGACTAAAATAAACCTCGCGTCTTTCCTTCGGCCACTCGTTCGTCCCACCCCAAGTCTCCGCCCAGGTTTCCGCCCATGTAGCTGAGGTAGAAGAAGACTTCAAGAAGTAGAGCAGTATTTTAAGCTAGCCCTGTAACCGGTTGCGGTCTGTCAACCGGATTGTTCAATAAAGTACTCGTATATTATTATTATTAACAGCTGTAGAATAAAGACGTCCACGCTATGAAGTGATGGTGAGCTCCCAACTAGCATAGTTATATGCATGAGAATTGGGTAGGTCTTCTCAGTTTGCTCACAATGCTCAGCTTGTATATCCACCGTGGTCCGTAACCTATGCTTCTGGTAATCATGATCTGTCGTTTTTTACCCTAGTTTTTGGACTCTGATTGTTTTATTGCGATTTAACTCTTTATCAACCGTCCACTGATGTCTAATCTGTGATTGTAACGGACAATTTCCGGTCAAGCTAACTGTCTGCGCAACTAACAACATAATTCATACTGTCAGACTCTGCTGATAGCTATAGGCGATTTAGAATCGCGTCACGGTGGCCCATCAGTTAGAGAGCAGTCGGCCTGTCACGCGGAGAGAACGGGATAGAGTCACTCTACTCGTCCGATGCAATTCCTATAACGTGCTGCAGTGACCTTGAGCAATTCCTTCAATCACAATTACTCTTTGTGTCATCGGTGTTTTGCAGTAGCAAGGTCGCGTGCACTTAGGCTATGACCTTTAGAAGTAGAACGATATATCAAATATAGATCCGTATAATTGTATTGCACAGAATTCATTATAAGCTTATTATATTATTAGTTTTGATCGGATTACATTATAATCAAATGCTGACAGCTGCAAAGGTTGCAAAAAGCCAACGTATCGAGTTCGTCCCTGGAAATAATAGTTAATTCCGTCAGTTTCCGGCCAAGTCTTACAGTCATACCGCCCACGTAACTGACCAGATATATGTGGACGCATCATTATGTACATGTATAGGTGACCACATGGATGACCATCAGCTGCTGCTGCTGCTGCTGCTGCTGGAGTAGCCAAAGGCGCATCCATCCTCCGCATCCATCTTCCGCATCCATCCTCCGCATCCATCCTCCGCATCCATCATCCATGGTGCCAAAAGACTCTTCTGCGACAATTAATTGGAAGGCGACATTCTTGCACCGCAGAAAACAGACTGCCTGCTTCCCCAGCAGCAGCTGCACGGTCAGCCATCCGCTGTTGCTTCAGCCGATGTCGCCTCAGCCGCTTCAGCTGCCGTGGCCGTTGATCAACTCCGCAAACAGCTGCACGACCATAAAACTAATTGATATATTATTATCTCATACGCAACATGTACTAACGAAAAGAGCCTTTGACATATACGTCATGTCCCCGAACCCTCCATGCTCTGTCTGTCTGTCCGTCTGTCCGTAACAGTCCGTTTGCCTGTCTATTTGTTTGTTTGTCCGTCTATTTGTCTGTATATCCAGTAAAAACGTCATACAAAATGTATCGTAATAACTCGTGGTCATTGCTCAGTGTTTCAGAGTGTCATATATTCCAATATACCCGGTACTCGTTTAAGTGCACATGTATTTTTGGTGCTTTTATCTGGACATTCACACCGACGACACCGTGTTCTTCTAGGAACCTGCAATATCACGAAGTAATATGAGACACCGGATGCGCAAATGTCACACTTCCATATGTAGCATTACTAGATATACATGAATGTCTAGTCGCATTCTCTCCATTTCCATCATCTTTCCAGTTCTGGCTGATTCATTGTTTTTCTGTTTCAGTCAGTCTATTGAAATATTTTTTTGCAGATCAACAATAATTCATAATAATAATAATAATTCATAATAATAATAATAATTCATAATAATAATAATAATAATAATAATAATAATAATAATAATAATAATAATAATAATAATATCTACATGCATGGACATGAATTTCAATGTGAAACAATACAAAGCTATTTGATTTGAGTTTTTTTAAATAATAATAATAATAATAATAATAATAATAATAATAATAATAATAATAATAATAATAATAATAATAATAATAATATAATTATCTGCGTTCAGCCTCTGGAGGCGCATTTGTGGTTTTACATGCATGCATCATACGTAATATATGGCTTTTTTCGATCGTGAAAAAAAAATATCAATAATAATTCTCATCGACGATCTATTCGCAGTTATCACAGGATTGAATTACTAGTATCGAGGTGTAATAACAATGCCAAACCCAAACTATCGTATAGGCCTATAATAAATTGCGATGGCTCATTAGAACAACTACAGTAACATTAGGCTACATTTGACCTATATACAGGCCCATAAAATTAATTAATTATATGTCATATTAGCGATTATTAATGCATAACACTGGTATACGACCTGAAACAGGAACACACCAGAAAAACGATGCGATATAATGTGCTATATAACTCCTTTTTATTTTCTTTGACTACATGCAGTGCATAAAAGACAAGGACGACGAAGACACGAGATCTACAAACGGTCACAGAGACATATCCGCGCGTTTATATGAAGAGACACACAGGTGCACAAGGGCAGGCATGGAGACAGACATAGCTGTATAGAGAGGGACATAATTCAGAGATAAAAGAAGCGACTGTATAGCAGACGCAGATCACTTAACACAAATGAATCGACCATTACAACCGATGCCTTATACATACATACACTATTGCCCATGTGTATGCGACACTCCGTCTTGCGTCGTCATCTTATATCATTATTGCATTATTATCTGTTGTGTATGTAACCACTATGCCACGAACATCAGAAGAAAAAACCGACTTCGACGGCACAGCATGAAAGGCGCTATATAAATTATCATAGATTGAGTATTCGAATATTATGAATATTAAGATTTTCAAATATTCACGAATATTAACGAATATTAAAACTGCCAACTTAATATTCATAATATTCAAAAAATTATTTATTCTTGTTCTTTCAAGAAATTCTTAATTCTTATTTTGTTATTTGTGAAAATGTTTAACTTTTACTTAATGAATTGTACAAAATTGAATTAGTATACGCATAGACCTATACCAGTAAGTGACAATAACTTTAATAGATTTTATTGTAAAAAACCTTCAAGGTCTCTGCTGAGTCTGGTCAATGTGGCCATGCGGCATTCTTATCACATTCAATAGGCCCTACTTAATGTAGGCTAAGTCACTTTGTCTGACTTCTGCCCCCCGAACTGCCTCACCGATGGCAGTTGGAAAGACTAGTAGCAGCAATAGTAGGCTAAATTATAAATAAACTTTAACTGCCTATTATGCCTATAAGCTTAATAGTAACTGTATATTGATAAAGTAGTTTTATATCGGTGTAGCAGGATGAGTATAAATATAAATGCCAACGCAGAAAATAATAGTGCCAGATTACAAGCAAAATGTATCCTGATCTCAGCATAATTATTAAGCGCAATGCATATTTTAATTCAACCGTGCCCTGGATGCGAGTGAATGTCATAGAGACATACAGAAGCTTAAACTGCTTAATACCGAGTAACATTGCGGTTTCGATCGTTCACCTTAATTCGTTAACGAATATTTACGAATATTTACGAATATTAAAAAATCTTAATATTCACGAATATTTACGAATATTAAAACCTAAAGTCACGAATATTAAATCTATGTAAATTATCATTTCTATGATACAATTCATAATGTATGTTTCTTTTTTCCCGACGTTAGTGACTAAGTGGCTACATCACGGATTTTGGGATCAGTAACTGAAAATGATGCCAAATGCTGCTGCTGATGAGGTTGATGACGACGACGAAAAAGGTGGTGGCGATGCTGATGATGATTAATAAAAAAATAACGACGACGTCGACGACGACGACGACGACGATGACGATGACGATGATGATGATGATGACGATGATGATGATAAAATTGCTGCTTCAGGCAGCAGAAGAGCCGGAAGCAAGCGATAATTATTATAATAAGAATTCTACGTGAACGATTTTGTCTTTCTACATCGATGGTTAGCAATATACAATGGCATTCCTTGGGTGGCATTCCATTATTTTAGTCCGTATAGATAAACATAGAAAATTATGCCCAGAAGGCTAAGACCTTCGAGACAGAAGCCGTATCTATAATTTATTATATACTTATACTTATGTAGGCCTCTTGTATAATACGACACCAAACGCCAAAAATATCTATAGCTGCTAATTCTCTATTTCAGAGGCATGTGTACAGAGTCAGACTGGCGTGCTTGTCTTTGCGTCTCCTAGTCTGTCTGCCCGTCTGTTTGTCTGCCTACCTGGGTGTCTGCATGCCTGTCTGTCTGCCTCTCTGTCGGCCTGCGACTGTTGCTATGGCGTGTCGTCATTGCTCTGATCTAGAGCATAGATACGACTCCATCGACTCCGTTTGAAGCCCAAAGGGAACCAGCGTATCAAGGGTTAACTAGCTATGGAGGGAGTCAGAGTCGTCAATGTAGTCAGGCAAGATCGCATGGCTTTTGAACAATGCTGCAAAAACAGAACACAATACAAACCAACTATCCATTGTTGCATGAAGAACAGAACCAACAATGAATGAGAGAAAGACGTAGAAATATGTTTCGTGTCTCACAATGGCAAGTCTACAAAACAGCTGATTTATTTATTTATTTATTTATTTATTTATTTATTTATCCGGATAAGACGGGTAATGAACCGACGATGGTATAAATTGTGGGATAGACTGCGCACAGTGTACAGTGCATAGAAAAGTCATTTAGAGATCATTGAGAGATGGGTCAAAGGAAAAGTATTAGTGAATCAGTGTGGTGTCATTGGACATTTCTTTATCACTTGCAATTACTAGCAGATCAATAGAACATGACAAGAATAGCGTGGACACTTTTGGACACGTGCAGGTTATTTGAAAGCAATCGACGATACTGCCACTGATGCGGAGAAAACATGATATGCTATATGTTCTCAATGCATTTCAATTAGGAAAACTCATCGTCCGACCAAACATTATCATTGTCCTGCTGGAAAAACTGAATTGTCCATCGATATCTCGCTCTGTATCGCTTTCTGCATGGCTGCATGATTGCATGACTGCATGATTGTATGACTGCATGATTGCATGACTGCATGATTGCATGATTGCATGACTGCATGATTGCATGACTGCATAACTGCATGACTGCATGACTGCATGGTTGCCAGCAGACATTTTTGCAGGAGTGGCAAAGTACAATGACCACCGCTAGGTCTACATTTTTTAGCAAGAGCCTAAAAATGCAAAGCAGGAAATTCAGAACATGGGTTGTGTTTTTCAATCGTCAAAAAGGTGGGTCGAGACCAAAAGTGATATAGCTATTGTTCTGCTTGAAATATTTTGGTAAAATGTACTATTGTATGTAAAAATATGAATTACGGTTAAGCCTGTAAAATGTTGTTTAAAAATGAATAATTTTAGCCAAGATATTGGCAAAAAATCGTAGGTTGTAGACTACTTTTTGGCCCATCCTGCATATTGCCTTGCTCAAAGTTACTGATCACAAGACTTAGTGTCTACAGTCGACTTCAAAGTATTAAATTTTTGTGAGGATTGCATTTCCGTTGTGTATATCTCACAACCAATATAGCCGACTCTAGTTCGTCATTAGTCGTGGACAACTCTTCGGTGTCCTTTCGCGGGAAAAACCGTCTTCCTGATGTTGTGTTTTATTTCGTCTTTGCTTGATTTCATAATTATTCACATCTGCTCAAAAAGCCATTTATCAGCGCAGTCGATTCTCAGACGCTGTCTTTAATTATTATATTCCAGGGCTGTTTTTAATGGTCTATCCCCTCGCGGATGCTCTATAGCCTACCCGGTATATTCCATCCGCCCGGATAACTTTAAGGGGATAGAACACCACGTGACACCTGCCATAAATGATATTGTTATGTTCACATTGTGTTTTGTTGTTTCTACTTATAATGTGCTTTGACGTGTGACTGGGTGAGGTGTGTCACACGAAGTGGTCTCATTTGCTAAACGAAGACTATATAATTATGCGCTTCGTTCGATGAGAGTCGTGGTTGGGAGGCGACAATTGCTTTAATTATTTCTATTATTTATCATTATTGTTGGCTTCATCACCACCACCATCAGCAGCTCAAGCTCAGCAGCATTATCATTAAGGTTATTGGATTATTTCTTTCGTTCACTTTCGTTTTTTTGTCTGTTTCTCTGTCACTCGACTTTTGTGTTGCCCGCTATATAGATCTATTCTAGAGTATACACTCACTCAGTCAGCAGCCATTTTGTTAGGTCCTCGACCGTTTCCTCTGCAGCAGCAGTTTCTTTTTTCCCCCTCTTCTTCTTCTTCTCTTTGATTTCTTCATTAGTGAAACTTAACGGAAGTCGTTCACTTCGAAGAATAATATGAGACACACATCTTCTTCTTCTTCTTCTTCTTTCGTCGATTTCCAATTCTCGAGATCCTCCTCGTCTAATGGTTCTCGAATTCTCCATTCTATCGAGTATCGACAAAGATATCACACACGCATATCACTCATACACGCACGCGCACACTCGCGCGCACGAAACGATGATAGGCTTACACGAAATGTGGGCGTTGACAGGAACTGCATCGGAGTTGTATGGGCCTACCTGTGAACGCAGAACCCCGAAAACAGACAAGAAAACACGCACACACACACACACACAGACACGACCACGTATAGACCTACCAGCACACTTTGACACATGCGCAGATGCTTGTCCGTACACACACACACACACACACACACCCGCACACACACACACCCGCACGCACACACACACACACACACACGTCCTTTCAATTGCAGCATAGACACATCTGATGCACCTGTATCATGTACACAGAGCAAGAGCACGCACGCACATATCGCACGCACAAGATATACACGTACAAACGCACTGTGTAAATATACAAAGCGACTGATGCCCGTGGGCGTTCATACATGTGCGTCTGCAGGTGTGTCTGCATGTGCGTCTGCAGGTGTGTCTGCATGTCAGTGGCGGATTCAGTCCAGGCCCGGGGGTCTGGTCGCCCCCCCGTGCCCCTCTGGGGTGAAAAACGGCGCCCCCTCGGGCCCGGCCCATGCTTATTACTCAAACCTAAAATATCCTTCATGGAAACTAAATTCTCACACTTTTACTAGTTAATTAGACATCTATATTATAATTGTTAATTATTTTACGCAATCACACCATGAATTTAACACTCATCACAAAATTACTAATTTTTTATTTATTTCTATGGCGGTTATTACTTATTTTATTTATTATTTGTGACCCATTACCGCATTGCATAGGCTATGTGAAAAATTCAACTTGCCGTCGTACAATTAAATAAATGTTTTTATTAAATCGGACATTGTAAACAACCCTGACTATGCTGTCCTTGGCAGTTCCTCGTCATGTGGGAATTTAATATGGAAATTTGGGCTTGTGAATGAATAAATCTGAGTAGGTCAGACTAATAATTGGTAAAATAATCAATTAAACATACCTAATTTATTGCTAATTAATATAAGAATAAGTAGCGTAATGAGTTCTACAAGCTGCTTAAGACTTGTTTGTTTCATCTTGGTTGGACTGGGAGCGCTTCTGAGTGGATTTCTTGAAGAGGCACTATATAAATCCTTGAAATGAATGAATGAATGAATGAGTAATGACGAATAGACTACAAGAAAAACAGAATGATGGTACCAGGTCTCCCTAATTTGTCAATACTAGGCCTATATAACATTTACTTGACTCTTCCTGTTACCTTTCCCACTGATGAATCAGTGCTAAAAGAAGTTCAAGTAAATTGAAGATTGTCAAAAGTTATTTGCGATCGACAATGAAAAACTAACGTCTATCTGGTTTGGCATTCATTTCAATTCAACGCGGTCTTGCTGAGAACAACGACTTTGAATCAATTATATAGACATATCGTTTGGCTTCAATGATATGATTGAAATCACGCAGAAAGAATTTATAAGCTTATAGGTCTAAACTAACAAGTTTCTGCGTAAAGCTTGGATCAAGGTAAACGTGTATTTTAAAACACACGCTTACCTGAATCAATATCCAATAAAAAAAACATTAATAAATATTTTTTATTTATAGGCCTAAGCATAAATTTATGTAGACCTAACTCAAGTAAGTAGTCAAGCTCACAAATTTAAAAAGTTTCTGTTTTAGATTCTTGATTTTGTTTGATGTAGTCGGCTAAATCGGATGAGTTATAATTAGTTTACTGTTTTTAACTATTTAAGTACAGGCGCCCTCTTGAAATTTTCCTCGACCCCCCGTGCAATAAAAGCTAAATCCGCCACTGCTGCATGTGCGTCTGCATGTGCGTCTGCATGTGTGTCTGCATGTGTGTCTGCATGCCGTTCCAAGCGTGGATTGATAGGAATTAAAGAAATGCCAGGAGTTTGGCTAGAGAAGAATTTGATACACGATATAATTATGAAGCATGCTTGTACGTGTATCATTCTGCAGATAAATCCACGAATGCTTGCGTTGTCTTAAGAAGAAAAAAACTCATCTTGCTTAAAACAACAGAAATCGTTTGATACGGTGAAAATTTTGTCTACTGTAAACGCGATCACAATGTGTCAATTTTTTACGAAACTTTTGTCTCGCTTCTGGTTTTATGTTTCTTTGTGAAGCTTGAAATGTTGAATACGAGCATATCACATTACGTTTTGTGTATCATCGATAGTGCTCATATTGCGTAGGCTATAGCATTTTTCTGGGGAATGGTAGGCTACGTACATGCATATACACGTCAACAATACCTTTCAATTTTTCTGGGAAGAATTCTCATTCCTGGGGAACTCCCCCAGACGTCTAGATAAAACACTGATAATTATTATGGGTAGGCCTACCTGGACGTAATTCCTCTCCTATGAGAAGTAAGTTTAATGTGCAGATGTTATGGTTCCTCGTGTGTGCGTGGGTTCACCATTGCTGACTCTTCCATTAACCTTCTGTGCACTGATTTGCCTAATATAGGCCTAGTGATACATCTGTCTTAATGACATTACATTTTAACGTCATATAGATTGGTGCTGGCTGGCAGTGCTTTTGTAAGGCGCTGAAAAGGCGGTATAAGACAACGCCCATATAATTATAGCCTTTTATAGGCCTATATAAAATTATGATGTTCATTCGAGTAGATAAGTATGACAGCGGTGTCACTCTGTGCATATAATATACATATTTTATGTAGTTGTCCAAATGCAGTTGAACACATGCGTTTCTTTTTCTGTCCATATTATTGTCACTCTACTTCTTTGTTTCAGACTATATGTGCAGCAGTGTTTTTGTCTGTTTCGACCATCGATAGTCTGCCTGCCAAAGCATACAATCATGCACGTATGTCCAATTGTCCATGTACGTACATGTATGTATGTGTTTATATGACGCTGCTGCTTCTCTTTCTCTCAATGTATGCTTGTCACAAAATTGTATCATGTATGCACCGTGCAGCAGGTGTAGGTGTCTGTGGGAGTGTGGGTATAGATGGGTGCATGTGAGTGCAATGTGGAACCTGACATGTTTGCGAACGCGTGCGCCTCTGTGGGTTTGCTATTGTGTTTTTGTGTGTGTGTCCTTCTGTTCGTTTGTGTGTCCGTGTGTGTTGTCCGTGTGTGTGTCCGTCTGTTCGTTTGTGTGTCCGTGTGTGTTGTCCGTGTGTGTGTGTCCGTCTGTTCGTTTGTGTGTCCGTGTGTGTCCGTGTGTGTGTCCGTCTGTTCGTTTGTGAGTCCGTGTGTGTCCGTCTGTTCGTTTGTTTGTGTGTTGTCCGTGTGTGTCCGTCTGTTCGTTTGTGTGTCCGTGTGTGTCCGTGTGTGTCCGTCTGTTCGTTTGTGAGTCCGTGTGTCCGTCTGTTCGTTTGTGTGTGTGTTGTCCGTGTGTGTGTGTCCGTCTGTTCGTTTGTGTGTCCGTGTGTGTGTCCCTGTGGGTGTGTGTGTGTGTCCGTTTGTTCGTTTGTGTGTGCGTGGTAAGTGCGTCGAGCGACAGGTGAATCCGTCCACGTGTCTTTTTTCGATTGATGGAGAGAGACCGGCTGAAAGCATGAACCAACGACATTCGCTCGCTCGCCCAGAGTGAGAGCGACGTAGGGGGGAGGAGGAAGGGAGGAAGAGAGGAAGGGAGGAAGGTAGGGAGGGAAGGAGGGAGGAAGAGAGGAAGGGAGGAAGGGAAGAAGAGAGGAAGGAAGAGAGGCGACTGTTACAACCCCCCACTCCCATATACAGACAGCTATACAGCGAAGGGTAAAGTGATTGTGTCGTCGATTGTATTCACAGATCCAGCCAGGTTGCTTCTATACTGCTGCAGCCGAAGTGGAATATCGACCTTTCTGCACACAACGAAAACATGTCAAGTTGCACCTTGCTTGTATAAAATCCAGTGACATATACAATATACAACATATAATTATATATATGCAACGCAATATACGATATGTACATACTACATATAATGCAAAGAGTATTCACCTATTGTCAGCGGTGATTCACACTCAAGTCAACCAGAGCGGTAGCCTATAGGTTCGAAACTATGTAGGCCTAGACAACGCGTCGCTCGAGAAGTAGACTGTTCTATGCGCACTTTTGGCGAAACGGAGAAATTCAAAAAAGAAAGTTTAATGACTTTGCATTTTGTACTAAAAACACTTGGCTGTGACAAAATTGAGCAATAATGTTTAGAAAGCATTTATGCAGACATCTGCAACTTTAAAAAATCACAATGATTGTGGTTTCTGTCATAAGAAAAGACAATTTGAAGGCGACTTTCAAAATTTGTTCAAATAGAACAAAATATTACAGAAATAGCCATGGACTATCGTTACATGGAACATTATAATTGTTAGCAAAACGAATTACGACTTACTGTTATAATGTTCTATATGAATGTGCGAATCACATTTTGCCGTTCAGACCACGTGACCGTAAATAGAACAAAATAATTCTGGGTTAAATACTCATAAACACAACTTCTTCTATAATATAGGTTTACACGTGATTAAATCTTTGCAATATAATTGGTTGGTTCACATAGAACATTGTAATTCCTATCAGTTAGTAGGCTAAGCATATGCAAATGGAATAAAATAATTCCGTTCTTTTCCTCGTAAAGACACCATTTCAACAGACGGGATTTTGTACCAAGATAGAACAAATTACTCTGAATCGGCCTGTGCACTTAACTCCAAAGTAAACAAAAACGCACATAGAACACTATAATTCTCAGGCGACGAACGGTATATTATACACTGCCTTTGCATATATTGCTCTTCTTTTTTCTTCATTAAAACAATCCGGTCGACAGACCGCATCCGGTTATATAGTGTTCATTAAACCTTATGCAATCTAAACAAGAACGCAAATTACAAAAGACAAAAATCTTAACTACTAACAGACAACCAGCAATACACGGCGCTAATAGCAGTCTACAAAATCATGTCCGCTCTACGAGGCGCAAACTCGTTATATACAGGCCTACCTCTCGCTCTCTTATACTTTTCTCAATAATTTGTCACCGACTAAATGATTTGATTTGATTTTCGAAGTTGAATTAAAATATACACGGAATAAAAATGAATTAGGCTACAAAGAATCTTTGTCATCTCTGAAAGGAAAAGTTTCCCGGAAAAAGCTTAAACTGGTGCGATTTACATAATTATCTAGCTCCAACATAAACAATGCTAGGATGAAGTGCAGAACATGCGTGACAATGGAAAGAGGAATTGGAATTTTCATGCTGTTATAAGGAGCGAAGTAGAAGGATAACTTTAACAACAAATGATGATTCTAAACATTATAGACGTCGTCGACCTGAAACTCTGAATGGACGCTGAAGTCATGTTTTACCGTCGACAAGACAATAGGATCAGCGAGAGTTAAGGCGATAAACTCTTTGTAGACCATTACAGCCGCCAACAAAAAAGCCTTTTATGGCATTCGTGCATTGCGACTCGATAGCGGCCAAAAGGATGATGATGACGACGGCAATGATGATGATGGCACTGGAAGTCGTAGTTTCATGCATGCTCATCATGTTATGTTAGTTACCTCGTCGGACGGACGGACGAATGGACGGACGGACTGGCGGACGGCTGTTCATCGCACGGGCTCCCTACAGGCTACAGAATCGCATTGAGGAGAAAGAGTGAATGAAAGAGAGAAACAGAGACACAGACAAAGACAGAGGCAGAGAAAGAGAAAGATGGAAAGAGACAGATAGAGAGACAGAGAGAGACAGACAGACAGACAGATAGAGAGACAAAGAGAGACAGACAAACAGACGGAGAGAGAGAAAGAGAACGAAGAAAAGAGAGCGAAAAAAAGAGAAGGAGAAAAAGAAAGAGAAAGAGGAAGAGAGAGCAGAGAGAGACAGACAGATAGATATAGAGAGACAGAGACAAAGGCAGAAACAGAGACAGAGAGACAGAGAGACGTACGGAGAGAGACAGAGAAGAGAGAGACAGACAGGCAGACAGAGAGATACATGGACACATTGGACAGAGACAGAGGCAGGGACGAACAGGGACAGAGACAGAGACAAAAAGAGAGACAGAGACAGAGAGAGACAGTCAGGCAGACAGAGAGAGACAGTCAGGCAGACAGAGAGAGACAGTCAGGCAGACAGAGAGAGACAGAGACAGCACAGATTTTTCTGCAGCACTATAATATGCTGCATATCATCCTATGAAAATTGCATGCGACACTATAAGTCCGTCGACCGAGCGACCATTAAGTCGTCTGCTAAGGCCGTTCGAATGGACGGATGGGCGGACGGACGGATGGGCGGATGGACGGATGGACGGATGGGCGGACGGACGGATGGACGGATGGACGGAGGGAGGGAGGGACGGACGGAAGGACGGATGGACGGATGGACGGATGGACGGACGGATGGACGATGGGGTCTCGTGTCGGGATTAGGCGACGGCCAAATGGAATACGTGGCTTTCAAAGAAGAAGACAGAGACAGTCTACGATGGACTATACATGACATTGTATGGCTACGATGGACTACATGTGTTGTATGTCGAGCAATCTCTACTCGTCACCATCGTTGCTGCTGCTGTTGTCTCTCGTTTCGAAAGGAATCGCCGATGTCGTCTTTTTCCTCTTCTTCTTTAATTCTTCTTCTTCTTTTGCTTCTTCTTCTTCTTCTTCTTCTTCTTCTTCTTCTTCTTCTTCTTCTTCTTCTTCTTCATTCTTCTTCTTCTTCTTCTTTCTCTTCTTCTTCTTCTTCTTCTTCTTCTTCTTCTTCTTCTTCATTATCTTCTTCTACTTCTTCTTCATTTTCTTCTTCTTCCTATTCTTCTTCTTCTTCTTCTTCTTCTTCTTCTTCTTCTTCTTCTTCATTCTTCTTCTTCATTCTTCTTCTTCTTCGCCTTCTTTCTCTTCTTCTTCTTCTTCTTCTTCTTCTTCTTCTTCTTCTTCTTCTTCTTCATTCTCTTCTTCTACTTCTTCTTCATTTTCTTCTTCTTCCTGTTCTTCTTCTTCTTCTTCTTCTTCTTCTTCTTTATCATTCTCCTCTTCTTCCTCTTCTTCTTCGTCTGCGGTTCTTAATTTCCACCGACGCAATTGAGTCACGTGTCAGTCAGCTTAATCAGTTAAGACAACGCTGTACAGCCCTTAGGATCTCAGAAACAAGACCTGGAGTAGAAGAAAAGCCAATTAGACATGTTGTGCGAGAAGTCGTTGTGAGCATGCGCAATGATTCAGCTATTCAACGTTAACTTTTATCTCTAAGAAGAACATTCACTTCATATATATTACAGTTTATATATACACTGTGTCCACGATAAAGTAGAACACACAATAAAAATTAAAGTGCCATAACTCGGTCAAAACTTGTAGGATTTGCCTGAAATTTTACGCACAACAACAGTGGCCATAATTTTTTTATTTACACGAGATCCTAAAGCCGATTAGAAATATTCGTGAGTTTGCCAAATTTATGAGCGTTTGAAATGCAGCCCCGAAAATGCACCTTTCCAACATGCAAAAGCTGAAAGGAAGCAAAATTCAGCTATAAATGGCGCTCAAAATGTCATTTTTGTTCACGAACACACGACCGTAGACGTATTAGTGTAGTAGCTGTCCCGGAAGACACTCGGCTTCATATCCGCAGCTATGGCCGCCTAGCAGTCCAGACCTCGATCCGGGTACATGTACCGAAGTAGCGCGTTTTTCGTTCCTGTATTCATGACATCGATAACCGTAGGGCGCGTCTGATTGAAGAGTGGCAGCTGTTTGAAAAGGTGATCATCAACCGGACAATCAAACAGTATCGTCTACGTCTATACGGTCGTGTGTTCGTGAACAAAAAGGACATTTTAAACACCATACATAGCTGAATTTTACGTTCTTTCAGCTTTTGCATGTTGGAAAGTTCAATTTTTCGGTGCTGCATCTCAAACGCTCATAAATTTGACAAACTCACGAATATTTCTAATCAGCTTTAGGATCTCGTGTAAATATGGCCACTGTTATTGTGTTTAAAATTTCAGACAAATTCTAAAAGTTTCGACCTAGTTATGACACTTTACTGTGTGTTCTACTTTATCGTGGACACAGTGTATATATATATATATATATATATATCAGTTTCATATGTTATAGAAGTTGTTATTCGATTACTTTTATTTTAGCGATTCTGTGAAGTGCTGAATGAGAAATTGTTTTATTACTTAAGGGCTGCAGCGTTGTCTTAACTTGCTTTTGAATTGAGCCTTAATTCAATAATATAGAAAACAGAAAGTGCATCTCACAATAATTAACTACTGATGACATGTCTATGAAGGCGCTAAACAAGCATCTAGATCAGTGTTGCTCAACGGTAACTGAAAAGTATATATCGCGCTATGCAGTAGGCCCTAACTGTAGGCCTGCCTCAGAAGTAGGCTTAGATTCTCGGGATATTTTCCGTTTAACGCAGGTCTAAAATGCAGGCACCTTTCTTGCAACAGAGTGCTATTTAGGCCTATCGCTTTTCTGTATGATTAATTTTCTTTCCCTGAAATATTAGTGTGTGTGTTTCTTATTTGTCTGGAGAAGACGTAGAGTAGACTTAGGTCTATAGGCCTACATATAATTGTATAATTATATAATATATAATATATTAGCATTGTTACCGATAAAATGTGATTCACACTTAAAATAATTCTAAGCTTATAGTAGGCTATCCAGTTATTTACTGCAAAACAAACATGTTCACAGGGAAAGTAGTATGATCCATCAACTAATTATTGGCGACGTCTAATGTGCAGAGGCGACGACAGAACCACGATGTGCCATGTTTGCCAGAGCAGTCATACAAGTAACCAGTGCATACAGAGGAAGATTTTTACCCCAAATAAATATTCGAAAGGAGAAAAATTCTCGCAGGACAAAGGCTTTTTACCAGGGCATTTGCCTTGGCTTGTCCTATATGCTGTGTGTAGCGCCGCCACTGCAGCTAAAGTAGGCCTCTTTATTTAAAAATGCTTTGGGTTGGCTATATAAAATTTATATAATATAAAATCTATATAAATATAAAACACCAGAGGGGAAAGAAGTCCTGCGTATCGAGACGGCTGTACATTACCGTATAGCAAACCGTATATTGCAATATGTTCAAGTATAAGAAAATTGAACAAAAAAGTCTTAGAATGTGTGTGTGTGTGTGTGTGTGTGTGTGTGTGTGTGTGTGTGTGTGAATCTATGTTTCAATACATTTGTATAGCGCCTTTTCAGTACCAATTGGGCTTTATCTAATCATAGAGGTCGTCATGGTTGAATCCAGGATGATTCCATTTCTGTTTTCCTCTCTTCTCTTTTTCCATAATGAGCGACCATGCAGCAAAGTCATTGTCATCATCGCCATTGTCTCATATATAGAGATGGCCATTGGGTTAGAGTCCTTCATTCCATGCAGACGCACGTTTATCCTTCTCCTCTTTCATCCACTAACATCCCACTCCATCTTTCCCCCGTCCCTCTCCATCTCCCCCGTCCCTCTCTTCCCCCAACGGTCCTCTATCTCACCCGTTCTATTCCTCCCTCTGCTATTTCCTTCATCCCGATCTTCGCCTTTAATGCACATCCCATGCAACAGATCTGGCGTCGCTTTATGAGCTCCGTTCTCCGTGTTTTATGACGGCATCATAAGACACGCAATGAATCCCCCGATTCCTCCGCCCCTCCTCTCCACCGCCCCTTCATCCTTACTCAGGAAGAAAGCAGGCAGCGGGACAGAGAGCAGATCACGAAGGCATTTAGGTTGCAAGCCGAGACACGAAGGGAAGTCACGCTATAAGCACGGCTCTCCTGATGATGATGATGATGATGATGATGATGATGATGATGATGATGATGATGATGATGATGATGATGATGATGATGATGATGATGATGATGATGATGATGATGATGATGATGATGATGATGATGATGATGATGATGATGATGATGATGATGATGATGATGATGATGATGATGATGATGATGATGATGATGATGATGATGATGATGATGATGATGATGATGATGATGATGATGATGATGATGATGATGATGATGATGATGATGATGATGATGATGATGATGATGATGATGATGATGATGATGATGATGATGATGATGATGATGATGATGATGATGATGATGATGATGATGATGATGATGATGATGATGATGTGCAAACCATCGTCATAGACTCTTCGAAGCAACCGTCCATCCGTTCGTCCATCCGTCCGTCCGTTCGTCCGTCAGTTCGTCCGTCAGTTTGTCAGTCCGTCCGTCCGTTCGTCCGTCCGTCCGTCGTCTGTTCGTACGTTCGTCCGTCCGTCAGTCCGTCCGTCCGTAAGTGCTTCAAAACTGATCGAGTGGCCAATATGAAATAACAGCAGAAGCAACAGAATTTAAAAATCTTGCCAATTTGCTCGCGACAAAGACATTTATAAAATTAATTATTGGTTCCAGGCCTATGTAAATAATTTATCTAAAGAATAAGACAGGACAAGTCATGAATTGGCAACACAGCCGCTTTATAATATAACAGCCTACATAGCCTACAATGTCATCGTTTACTAAAGATTAATTAAGTACGGTACCAATACCATACATGCAGTCAAACTTTGTCGCAAATACCTTTTCTGATTATAATCCTACAGGTTTTGTTCTGGTGTCCCAGCATCTATACTTCTAGTCAAACGTGTTCAATTTTGTCCAGTCACTTTCTCCACTGGATGTCACTCAATTTACCAATTGTCTGTCAGACAATTCTTTGATTAAAACCCGGTTTACCTTATTTTGCCACTTTTAAACAGCTTCAAAATCGTGAAATTCTGTTCTGCACTCATGCAAAATTTCCGATCTCTTCCGCATTCCCGGCAATGCATGATTGATCATTGGTGTAGGCTACGCTATCTATATACCTGATATTGTTCCATTACCTTTTCATAGCATTTCTCCAATCTCACGTCCAACGTCCATTGCCATCACATTTGCATCTCAAGGTCATTCGTCATCACATTTGCTTTTTTCAAGGTCATTCGTCGTTTTTTGTCGTCTGCTACTTTCGCCACTCTCTCTACAGTTCATGCATTTCTTTCCGCTCATGCAATTGATTACTGAAATCCCTATCATTGCTCTTCTTCCCAATGTCCACCTTCTTCCTCTCATCTAGCCGATACTAAGCTCGGCTGATATACAGATTGATTGCTCGTCTCTCCCCCGAAACTCCCACTTGTATAAGTCTACGTATACATATTTGAACAGCTACGTTGGATGTCTCTGTCTGCCCGTGTGTTCAATTCGAAATCCTTGTTCTAATCTTGGAAGCCCTGCAGCAGCAGGTCTG
Source organism: Lumbricus rubellus (assembly GCA_945859605.1). NCBI lineage: Eukaryota > Metazoa > Annelida > Clitellata > Crassiclitellata > Lumbricidae > Lumbricus > Lumbricus rubellus. The sequence goes on along the minus strand of OX243813.1, from coordinate 28,537,409 downwards.
CATGGTCCCGATATACTTGATTAATTTAATTCATTGGCTTCAGTTCGCAGCGTCCTCACACTTCCCTCTTCCAATTATAGGTTTGACCTCCTAGCTCCTCGTTCTAGAAATAATATATATGAACATGTATATAGTTGATTCCCTCAGTTGGTCTCTCTCTTTGGATGTATCAATAGGTCCTCCTTCTGTTCACATTAAAATTCTTCACAGCAACCTCGCTTCCTCTTGCTCTTCTTCTCAAAACCGGTTTCTTCTTCTCTCTCTCTCAGGGGGTGGTCTTTCGCAATGGGAGCACTTCTGAATGCTTCATCCTACAAGGGACGCTTCATAAATGTTTCGATACAATACAATGCAAATACAATATAATATTACTATTACATGAGCTACTAGACATGTTTTACAGGATCATCACTCTCTAATGTATAATAGCCCACACGTTAAGCGGATGGATGACGTGGAGGAGTGGACAGGGATGGCGATGGTGGACTGTGTGAGGACCGCGACGAACAGAGAGAGAGCAATGGAGGAGGATGACGTCGTCGACTCTGATCCCCGATCCGCAGCAATGAGGATGGGCACGACGACGACGACGACGACGACGACACGTTAAGCATGAACGAATTCCTGTGCATGCAAGAACTTGAAGTGCAGAGATGTACATGTAGGCCTAGGTCTATAACCTTCCCATGCATGCCGTGCTCTTTAAGACTTTAACTATATACACATACCTCCGCATCAATAAAAATGAAATTCAATTTATATAATTATAATTTTCAATATTGTGCATTACAATATATTATATTATTTATAATATATTATTATTATTATTATTATTATTTGTATTATTATTATTTTTTTTTTTTATTATTATCACACACATTTATTCACTTAAACAAACAATACAAACATGACACATCAATTTCAAAGAGGGCAACCGCCCTCAACCATGTCCAAAAGGGGCTTAATAAAGGAACCTGAAAAAGCCACAGCGTTAAATCGTTGTATAGTTATGGAAATGCGTTGGAACAAAAAGCTTGATTCCCGGGGTTCTCCGGTAGCTTCTGTAAGACGACGACCCAAATCTGAGATGAAGTCTAGGCCCTTGTCGTTGATCGGACCTAGGGTTTATATATAGACCAATTATTATTATTATTATTATTATTATTATTATTATTATTATTATTATTATTATTATTATTATTACTATTATATAATGGACTAAAGAACTCGCTGTCTATAGCTAACGACTGCTTATCCCTATACTCATGTTGCATCATCATATCTTCGACCAACTATAGTGATGAGCTGATATCCAAGACGTCCAGTTTGAATTAGTAAACGAATATTCGTATTATTTATTATTGTTATTATTACTATTATTGTTATTAATTTTATTTGGCTTATTATTATTATTATTATTATTATTATTATTATTATTATTATTATTATTATTATTATTATTATTATTATTATTATTGGGCCTATAATCATTTTTCGTCAGAGGTAGAAATAAAGCTTTTAGAGACCATCCAAAAAGCTGCTTTTGCTTTTGTGATTATTGTTATACATTAATTATTATTGTTTTTACTGAGTGTACTGAGAAGCCTCAATTGGGGAAAGTCGAAGATATTACATTGCCCTTAGTCTATATACATACACTGGAATGCAAATTTCATAGACATAGAATTGCGTAGGCCTATAATGAAGTTCAGATAGAAAGCGGAAATGTCGAAAATTCCATTACAGAGAAGACCTAGATATGCGGTTGTCTAGGGAAATGGTTGGCCGCTGTCTTGGGAGTGTCTCTGTGTGTGTCTGTGAGAGGTGTTGGCTATGTAGGCCTACGCCCTTCGTTGACCATATTATATATAATATTAAATATACATAATACTATGTATATATAATATTATAGGTTGCATGCTCATTGCTCAAGGAATCCACCCACCGACTCATCCACGAAGTGCAGAATTTGCAAAAGTGAAAACCGTCAGAGCCAGAGGTCTGAGGTCAGTGGTTGTTTATCGACATATAACGTATTATATATAGACCTATATATTTTATGGTATATAAGCTTTTATTTATCGTCTGTAGGCCATAATATGTGAATATAAATAAGCAGAACCGAGGCATGTCATGCGGTGGCAAATTGAATTCTGTCTTCTAAGAGGAAGGACGAATATTCGAATGTAAATCCATGGAATCGATGAGAAATTTTATTATGAGACAGAGAACCGGAAAGAGATATTTACAGACCGAATATATATGGAAACAGAAACAGGCGCAGAGACAGACAGACAGACAGACAGACAGACAGACAGACAGACAGACAGAGACAGACAGAGACAGACAGAGACAGAGAAGGATGAAGTATATAAAAAGAAAACGGATAGAGGATATTGAGGGATTTTGCGATTGAGACAGAGTGAGATGGAAAAGAGAATGATGGAGAGCACGCATATATATATATATATATATATATATATATATATATTATATAGCTTAGATGCACATGTTGAAGAGCGTATAAAAATAGCACTAAGCCACCGAGAGTTCGGGAGATGGAAAGGAATATATATATACATGTAGACAACGAGGCTAACACAACTGCTGAAGCGCAAATTCCATCTATAGAGTGGGGGAGAAAATCTAAGAAAAATGTCGCATCCTTTTCCTCTGGCAACAGTTAATTAACTATGATGACTTTGCCTATTCATAGCCATTGCATTTGCACAATAATATCGCTTATAATAATAATAATGACCATATTCGCCTATTTCTCGCATTGCTAAAGCGCCCCTTCAAGCTTACTATAGTCAGAGGGGCTCTAGACTACAGCGCGTGTCCTTATAGTCGGAAGCACCTCTAAGTGAATTCTTGAAGGGACGGCATAAGCCTATAACAAGTGATCATACGTAGGGCCTACATATACACGCTTGTATACATGTGCATGCATATAGCACATACCATTAGCCTATATGCTTTGAAATCAGACCCGGAGAAAAATTCAAAGCTTAGAAATAGTATTTTTCACAAGATTTGAACACCCGATGACTAAATAAAAGGTTCTCAACTTTTTTCTCGAAATTTCGGGCAAGTCTGTTTTTTCGGGACAAGCAGACCCGAAAAAAAATTTAAAACTAGAAATAGTATTTTTCACAAGATTTAACCCGATGACTAAAAAAGTTCCTCAACTTATTTGTCTGGTAAAAAAATAGAGATTTATTTTTCGGACAGAATTTAAATCTTTACCCCTCCCCCACTGCTGAAATCTCCCGTACGCCTATGCACTGGAAGTAGTCGCCCTCAATATAGCCTACACGACGAAGTTATTCACACACGTACAAATTCGCACACACGTACAAATTCGCACACACGTACAAATTCGCACACACGTACAAATTCGCACATGCATGCACAAGGACGGTTGGTGATAATGATTGGTGTTTTAGCGAGTAACAAGTGCGGAAGCTGCTGATCGAATGATATACGGAGGTGGAGGGGTGGAGAGAGTGGGGTGGCAAAGAACCGTGGCTAAAAATCTGTTCAGCCGAATAGATTCAGCGAATAAATGTGGAAGATGAAGATGGAATGGACTCAAGGGCATCGTTCGTCGGCCGAAGCAATAGGCTACAGCAGCTAAGTAGAGTGAGAAGGATACAGACAGACGGATGGACATGTAGACGGACGGACGGATGGATAGACGGATGGACGGATGGATGGGCGGATGGACGGATGGATGGGCGGATGGACGGGCGGATGGACGGATGGATGAACGGATGGACGGATGGATGAACGGATGGACGGATGGATGGGCGGATGGACGGATGGATGTACGGATGGACGGATGGATGGGCGGATGGACGGATGGATGGGCGGATGGACGGATGGATGGGCGGATGGACGGATGGATGGGCGGATGGACGGATGGATGGACGGATGGACGGATGGATGGGCGGATGGACGGATGGATGGGCGGATG
>OX243813.1:28500930-28530930 GCA_945859605.1 Lumbricus rubellus | reverse complement strand
CAACAGGTGCCCCCTACGACACCCAAGACCCTTACTCGATGGCAATAGGCATCATCGTCGTCGTCGTCATCATCGTCGGCGTCATCATCATCGTCGTCGTCGCCACCTGTTGAGTAATTGTTCGCCGAACCGTGTCTGGCATCGGCGCCTGTCGCCTCGATTAGTGTGAGGGGAAGTAGGGGAAACCATGCATGCAGTGTACGTGCAGCGTATAATCTATATAAATAAAAATGTAACTGCGTTTACACGAATCTTAGGGACCAAGGATCTTGGAAAGTCCTCGACCGATTCTTTTCAAAATTGCAGCAAAACGTTCCGTTTCGATAGGCGAAGGCTTGCATAATGCTTTTTTGCTAAAATCTTTTACAACAAAAAAACAACTTTCACTTCGATTCGACCGATTTCGAGTTCAAAATGCGCTATACAAGTCTTGCGGAAGCCCGAATTGGGTCAAGGCATGCATAATTATTGACGGTTGGGTCAAGGCATGCATAATTATTGACGGGTTGAATTTGAACTCGGAATCGCTTGAATCGAAGTGAAAGTAGGCTATTTCTTCTCAAGATTTTAGCAAAAAAGAATTATGCAAACCCGCGCCTATTCGAACGGCAATTTTTAAATTTGACAGATCTACCGTTTTCAACACATAGCAACTTTGCAAATTCTACCGTTTTCAAAACATACGCCCGTTGATAAGTGTCTTCCGTTTTGTAGCGCATTTCAACACATTGGATTGCGGCCTAAAAAAAGCAAATTATCAAATTCTACCGTTTTCAACACATAGCAACTTTGCAAATTCTACCGTTTTCAAAACATACGCCCGACCCTCCCTCCCTCCCTCTCTCTCTCCCTCTCTCCCTCTCTCCCTCTCTCCCTCTCTCCCTCTCTCCCTCCCTTTCTCCCTCCCTCCCTTGACGCCTTTTTATTCAAGTGTTTTAGGCCGCAATCCGCTACCGGGAAGGGACCTCCCTCCCTCCCTCCCTCTCTCCCTCCCTCTCTCCCTCTCTCCCCCTCCCTCCCTCCCTCCCTCCATGCGCATGCGCCCGTCGATGAGCCTTGCTTTTCAATTCGTGCGCGTTTCAAACGGTGGTTCAATTGTGTTCCGTTTATGTAGCGCATTTCAACACATTTGATTGCGGCCTTTTTTACTGACGCGCTTTAGGGCGCTATCCGCGTCGCTGTCCGGGGAGGGGGAAGAAGAGGAGGGGCAAGGGAAGGGGGAGGGGAAGGAGGGGAGAAGGAGGAAGGGGTGGGGGAGGGGGAGGGGGTGGGGGAAGGGAGGACGGTCTTTTCTGCCACAGCAACGCGTGGCCGGGTTCAGCTAGTATAAACAATAATTATTGGATATGCAATGTATCATGCATGGCTAGTGTCGGATTTCACGCCTCTGAGTAAGAACGGTTTTTCAATAAATCTAATGAACGCCACTGGCAACCACTGAATGCTGCGATACGCTACCAATTATATATAGTACTAGCTGAACCCGGCCACGCGTTGCTGTGGCAGAAAAGACCGTCCTCCCCTCCCCCCCCCCCCTCCCCCTCCCCCTCCCCCACCCCTTCCTTCTTCTCCCCTCCTTCCCCTCCCCTTCCCCCTGCCCCTCCTCCCCTTCCCCCTCCCCGGACAGCGACGCGGATAGCGCCCTAAAGCGCGTCAGTAAAAAAGGCCGCAATCAAATGTGTTGAAATGCGCTACATAAACGGAACACAATTGAACCACCGTTTGAAACGCGCACGAATTGAAAAGCAAGGCTCATCGACGGGCGCATGCGCATGGAGGGAGGGAGGGAGGGAGGGGGGAGAGAGGGAGGGAGAGAGGGAGGGAGGGAGGGAGGGAGGTCCCTTCCCGGTAGCGGATTGCGGCCTAAAACACTTGAATAAAAAGGCGTCAAGGGAGGGAGGGAGAAAGGGAGGGAGAGAGGGAGAGAGGGAGAGAGGGAGAGAGGGAGAGAGGGAGAGAGAGAGGGAGGGAGGGAGGGTCGGGCGTATGTTTTGAAAACGGTAGAATTTGCAAAGTTGCTATGTGTTGAAAACGGTAGAATTTGATAATTTGCTTTTTTTAGGCCGCAATCCAATGTGTTGAAATGCGCTACAAAACGGAAGACACTTATCAACGGGCGTATGTTTTGAAAACGGTAGAATTTGCAAAGTTGCTATGTGTTGAAAACGGTAGATCTGTCAAATTTAAAAATTGCCGTTCGAATAGGCGCGGGTTTGCATAATTCTTTTTTGCTAAAATCTTGAGAAGAAATAGCCTACTTTCACTTCGATTCAAGCGATTCCGAGTTCAAATTCAACCCGTCAATAATTATGCATGCCTTGACCCAACCGTCAATAATTATGCATGCCTTGACCCAATTCGGGCTTCCGCAAGACTTGTATAGCGCATTTTGAACTGGAAATCGGTCGAATCGAAGTGAAAGTTGTTTTTTTGTTGTAAAAGATTTTAGCAAAAAAGCATTATGCAAACCTTCGCCTATCGAAACGGAACGTTTTGCTGCAATTTTGAAAAGAATCGGTCGAGGACTTTCCAAGATCCTTGGTCCCTAAGATTCGTGTAAACGCAGTTACATTTTTATTTATATAGATATATATATATAATTATAATTATGTATGTATATAAATGACTGCACATAATTATTATATGCATAATATACATACCTATGGCCAACACATCATTGGCAAGCAATATATGCGTTGTACGACAGCATCAATATCAATTATGTATTGCAAACTGTATATATTATTGATATATATCGGACATACATTTATATGTGTTTGCATGAGGAATAATCTGGCTCTTCCATAACCGACACGAATTCATATATATATATATATATATTATGTAATCATGTATATGTATATAAATATTCATTTGGAATGATACGTTTGGCTTCGCATCGCAGCTTAGTTGAAACTTCTCCCCCCTACATCCTAATTGTGGCCGAGCGATGCAGGAGTGGCGGTCAAAAGACGAAGACGGTCAGACAGACCGTCACAGACGGTCATCCAATAAGACAAACAGACTTACAAACGAGCTACCTTTACATAGACTGTAGACATACATGTAGACAACGCAAGGCGCATGGAACCGAACTATATGCGCACCTACCCATACTACACTGTGCCCCATAAAAAAAACACCAAATTGTTTTGCAAATATCTCTAATACCTGATGACATATCAAGCTAAAATTTGCCAAATATTTAGAGAAGTGGACCAAGAATATGATTCCAAAATTTCATGAAATAAAGTTGAACGGATAAAAAGATATGAATATTTAAACTTCATACACCGAAATTGCAGTTTACAAGCAATTTTCTGTCAGATTCAATAAAAGTAAGCCAAACAATTTTTTTTACATCTCTGATGTCTGATGAGTAATCATAAAAACTATTTCCATATATTTAGGGAATTGAACCAAGAATAGGATTCCAAAATTTCATGTCATAAATGTGAAGGCATAGAAAGATATGGATATTTCAACTTCATCACCCGAAATTTCAGTTTTCAGCAAGTCTGTTATTGTGTAGACTTCATTTCTCCCACATTATGGCCTCCGAACAGTCCAGATTTGAATCCTGTCGACTATAAAATGTGGAGGGTGATGCAAGATCGAGCCTACCAGACAACAATCCATGATATAAACGATCTGAAGCAACGCTTGTTGGAAGTGCGGGATGGCCTGAACCAGAGGATAATCGACGTTGCTGTTGCCATTGCAATGGCGCCAGCGCCCTCAGGCTTGCGTGCAAGCAGGAGGGGGACATTTTGAGCATCTTATTTAATTAAATTATCAAACCATACTGTTGGGGTCATATTGTTAGTTCAATTCTCTACATATCTGGAAAATTTTAGAATGATTAATCATCAGGCATTGGAGATAATAGGGAAACAGTTTATCGAATCTGACAGAAAATTGCTTGTAAACTGCAATTTCGGTATATGAAGTTTAAATATTCATATCTTTTTATCCGTTCAACTTTATTTCATGAAATTTTGGAATCATATTCTTGGTCCACGTCTCTAAATATTTGGAAAATTTTAGCTTGATATGTCATCAGGTATTAGAGATATTTGCAAAACAATTTGGTGTGTTTGTTTATGGGGCACAGTGTATTATATACAAAAGAAACAACCACGACGGAACAGACGTAGAGTTACACGCCGAATAGAATTATTCTATTCAGAATTAAGGATTGAGTGATTGTTGGATGAAACTAAGCGGATGATCTAATCATTCTAATCATTAGAATCTAATGGTTTCTTTGGTCGTTGATTTAGATTGGCATTCGATGATGCAGACAAAGAAAAGAGGCAATTCTCCGTTGATTCACTTGCCTTATAATTATCTTGGCGTTGGTTTGCATGGTGACCGAGTTGTAGATTAAACCCATTAGGCGGAACAAACACGCACGCAGGCACACGCACGCACACAGACACGCACGTACACACATAGAGAGATACACAAGCACACACAGATAGGCGCACACAGACACACACAGAGCCATGCAGACAGAAAGACAGCCAGATAATATAAAGGAAAGGTCAGCGTATGATTACAGCCTAATAGATCTTCCTCCCGTTAAAACTAAGATCTCCCTCCTGAAGAGTCGTCCACCACAATCTACATGTACGCTTGCCATCTTCTCACTCCAACTCCTCCATCCCCCTTCATTCACCCTTTTACTCCAGATCAAAGTCTCATACCCTCAAGATGTTCCACTATGATTCATCCAATCATCCATCTTACAATCCCTATTGTCCTATAGATGGAACCCGCATTGGCAGCTACTCTGCCCCTTCTCTTTCTTCCTCTGTCTCCTTTTCCAACTTCTTCTGTCTCCTTTTTGTTCTCTGGTCTTCTTCTGGCAACTGGACTTTGCTCTTCATTTGATCTCTCTAGGTAACCATAACTCCTACGCGACGCAGCGCTAGTGAATAAGCTGATGCCCCTGAGCTAGGCTTTTAAGAAACGCATTAGAATTTACGATTGCTATTAAAATGCTCACCAGATGCATGGAAGCCAGAGAAGAGACGAGATAAAAGAGTCGCTGTGTATACCAGAGGAATAGAAGGAATGAAAGAGAGGAACACAGAGACACAGACGCAGAGAGACGAGAGACAGACAAACAAACAAAAAGACAGACAGACAGAGACGATATATAGATAGATAGATAGATAGATAGATAGATAGATAGACAGACAGACAGACAGACAGACAGACAGACAGACAGATAGACAGATAGACAGATAGACAGATAGACAGATAGACAGATAGACGGATAGACGGATAGACGGATAGACGGATAGACGGATTGACGGATTGACGGATAGACGGATAGACGGGTAGACGGATAGACGGATAGACGGATAGACGGATAGACGGATAGACGGATAGACGGATAGACGGATAGACGGATAGACGGATAGACGGATAGACGGATAGACGGATAGACGGATAGACGGATAGACGGATAGACAGATAGACAGATAGATAGATAGATAGATAGATAGATAGATAGATAGATAGATAGATAGATAGATAGATAGATAGATAGATAGATAGATAGATAGATAGATAGATAGATAGATAGATAGATAGATAGATAGATAGATAGATAGATAGATAGATAGATAGATAGATAGATAGATAGATACGGCCTACCGTTTACACCTCAAATGCATTCTCGTCTTTCCTGTGCATGCATCTTGAGCTGCTAGGTCTTCGGTGTTTTCTTTGTCTTTTGTCGGTCGACTTTTCTGTTAAGAAATAATTACATGTAGTTTCTGCATCAAATTTAACCTACTTATTTTCTCTGTTCACATGAACCACTCAGGCATCATTGCAACATTAATTGCAACATGGCAAATTGGGGCAAAATTGTGCTTTTGGCTCCGATGGCTTCTCTCGCTTCCACCCCATCAAGCTAGCTCTCGACTGACATACAAAATTACAGCAGACTGCTTATTAGAATAAGCCCTCGGTAAAAATTCGCTCTTAATAATGATCCCTCGTTACCTTTTCCTGGAAACGGTTTTGTGAAAGCAGCGCAGAGTAAATTAAGGATAATATTATTTGTGCAATTGACGCCAGATTTAGACGAGACAAGATTCAGGTGATTTACTTCGCTCGCAGACAAAAAAGTCTCTACAGGGTGGGCCAAAATAAAGACCCCCCTAGGTTTTTTGCCAATATTTTGGTCAGAAGTAAGAATTTTTAAATGAAATTTTGCAGTCTTAAAGGCAATTCATATTTACACATGATGGCCAGATTTCATCTAAATATATCAAATAGAACAAAAGTTATAGCAGTTTTAGTGAGGCCACCCCCTGTTTTTTGACGATTCAAAAACGAAACGCAAAAAAATTAGGGTTTTTGCCCATATCTTGACCAGAAGTAAGAATTTGGAAATGAAATTTTGCACGCTTAAAGGCGATTCATATTTACATATTATGGCCGGATTTCATCAAAATATTTCAAACACAACACAAGTTATACCACTTTTAGCAGGACCACCCACCGTTTTTGACGATTCAAAAACGAAACGCAACAAAAAGTAGCAAAAACACTATTTTATTAAGTCTCGTCTCAAATAACTGTTGTAAAATGAACTTGGTAGTGCTTCACAACTTGTGTTCAATGTGCCCATCACCAGCGCCAAAACTTCTTTTGAGTCTCTTTGCAAAGTTCTTGATGGACCCCTGATTAATCTGACAGATTCCTTATTTACCAATTTTATTATCGTCTTGCTAAGTGGCTTCTCAGTGACGTGCAGCTACGCTGGTACCCTGTTTCATTTTTAAATACTAATAATAATGATCATCTGTCAATGTCAAGGCTATTTGATAATAATTATTTGAGATGAGACTTAATAAAATCGTGTTGTTGCTGAGTTACGTCTTTGAATTGTCAAAAATTGGGGGGTGGCCTCACTAAAAGTGGTATAACTTTTGATGTTTTGGAAATATTTTGATAAAATCTGACCACCATATGCAAATATGAATTGTCTTTAAGCCTGTAAAATTTCATTTTGATATTCTTACTTTTGGTCAAGATATTGGCCAGAATAATTAGATTGAATTTTTATTACTTTTTGTTGCGTCGCGTTTTTGAATCGTCAAAAAACGGTGGGTGGCCTCACTAAAAGTGGCATAACTTTTGTTCTGTTTGAAATATTTTTATGAAATCTGGCCATCATATGTATATATGAATTGTCTTTAAGACTGTAAAATTTCATCTGAAAATTCTTACTTTTGGTCAAGATATTGGAAAAAATCTTAGGGTTTTTTTTTGGCCCACCCTGTATATACATCATACATGCAATTATCAGCTCATGCTGTCAAAATTACTGGATATTTAGAGCAACGAGAATGATACATGCACGAAGTTACGAACAGCGACTGGTAATATTTTTTATATACACCTATACTCCTATAACCTACCAGCTATAGATATTCGTAGGCCTATGAACTGTTTTTCGCCATGCAGTCAACCATACAGGCTATGATGTTAATACAGTCAACACTTAACTGACGCTTGAACAATATCACATATCACCTATAATACGCCCGGTAGGCTATATTACAAAAGATAGCATGCACGGTATAAAAAATATTATTTGTGAACTGGAAATATTAGGCTATAAAAAGCCATCGGCCGATTGATGTAGGGCGACTGTATATTTTATGGTCCTATATCATAATAAGATTCTGTCTAATTTATGGTTCTCTTCATAGGCCTATAGTGATGAAGCAGCGGTGAACCCAGGATCGGGGCAGCAACAAAAGCAATATTGCGCTTTTTGCAATTTATTATTTTTACTCAGAGAGCTTATGTATAGGCTAAATAGCGCATCACAGATGTATAGATTCCATAGTGACAGTGTATACATATACTCAGAGGCGGCTCAGGTCGACTTTGGCGTTAAAAACATAGCTTTCAAATCCCGTTACATGTAGGGCTTAATTGCATACGAAGAATTCTTGATTAAAAGAGCACGCTGAAGATCTAAGGCATGTTATTCCACTGAAAATGCACGACGATGCATGTCGAGGTACGCGCACTGGGTACATCAAGTTCAAACGGAGCAGTAGAAAAAAGATTTCTTCAACTACTAGTCAAAACTGAGGTGAACACAGATAGACTATAGACCTGGACATTCCCTAAGTGTCAGTGCCAGACTAAGGCCAAAATCTCAAATTCAATGCAGCTGTAAGCTTACTAGAAATAGCGAACAAAGGAACCTGAAAATGCATGGACGATGCGCGCTTTGTAGGAGAGCATGGCTGGATGTCACAAATATCATTATGCATGTATATCATTATATATCATGGTTATACTTATAGGCCTAACTATTTGAAATAAAAATGCATTGACCTTAAGGCAATGTTCACTTTTTAAAACTTAATTCTTATGAATAATTATTGCCTCTCATCTTTCTAAAGAATCTGTGTTGCGGTTTCTTCTCGCCTCTATATAGATCTATCTGCAGATTCTTCTCTCCACATGTATGCGCCATAATATGATCTGTCTGTATAATACCGGTGTCGTATGACAGAGTCTACTTCATAAAAGTCACCCCCGGAGACTCTGTTTCGATAGAGATTCTTCCCGTTGGATCTGTTTCAGAATAAATTCACCCTTCCACGGGAGACCATATTCTGAAGCAAAGTCTGGGGGAAGAGAACATTTCCTACGCCACTGAAATAATGTCTCCTCTGTAGGGCCCTGTTCAGCGTGAAATGAGCCACAGTTACATAACATTACAGGCCTGGTAGAATGGGTAGATATAGGCAGGTTTTAACCGATTGTATAAATACGTTGCTTGATTATTAATTTTAGCAAGAACATACGTTCCCAAGTTAATAACTTTTTATATAAGAAAATTTTCTTCCAATGCACAGTTTTAGCCAGGGGATTCGACTCTGTTTCGGATGAGAATTTATATTGGGGAGAAGACTTTATGTCGTGACACTGGCCATATTTTCAGGGCGCTGCGCAGCAGAAGCAACGCTGTATGGTGTGTCCATCTTTTTGGAATGCGTAACCTATAGCAACCTGCGACATACTTAAGCTCGTTGAGTCTTTTCTGCGAGCTCATCAAACTGTATCGAATCGTTGTTTCCTGTTGTTGCTTTGTCAGATTGAGAATGCATATAATGAGCTTCTGAAGTTATACACTCACCTTGCGAAAGTACCGCAATTATTTCAATTACAAAGAACTTGAAGCCTCTTTACTTGTTGACCATGTTGTCTCTATCAAAGTCACTGTCCTCCCTCTCGTTTCACTTCTTCTCTTTGTATCGTGCTGAAAGTTTCTGTTCGTCATTCTGTGTTCTTCTTTGTCTGTCTGTATCCGTCTGATGAGTCCGCCTCTATTACCTCATTCTTCCTTTGTTTTCCTCTTTGACTGGTTCGTACAATTTTTAAAGCATGGTAAAGCCTCGGGAAGTGAGGGATGCGGTACACATCTGATATTTAAGAAATGAGAACATATAAAGTGCAAACAAGAAGGCACAATGCCTATGAAAATATAGACATTTAAGCAGCTCTTGCAACCCGTTGTTACGTAGACTAAAATCACAACAGAATGCAATAAGAACGAGACAGTAATATGTCAAAATGAGAGAGCGTGAGAAAATAGAGCGACAGAATGGTATACAGACAGACAGAGATACAGGCAGGGAGAAGATGAAATACTAAGACTCATAGAAGGCTTACTAGATCCAGGCCCAGATGTTCTGCTGAAAGAAGACCAATGAATTCGTCCAACCAACACCGACCAGGACGTGTCTGCTGATGGTTTGTCCATCGTGGTTCTACCGAATGTTTTGCTATTCCTGTGAAATGTGAATGCATTGGGGTGACGAGTGACTGCAGTGCAGTCTTGGGAATTCACTTTTACAGCCTGTGTTGATCGCGAACCCTTTTCATAGGTTGTGTTTGTCTGATGTAGGTCCATTTCCACCCTCGGTTCAATACATTTGGGCGCAGTATTCCGCAGCCCGACATCTCCATAATGGCGAAGATGAAATGAAAGGAACACATTGAGTAAAACCTCTGCCATCCATATATCGCTAACATTCTTATACCGGTACTCCGATGGTCCTATGGACTTACCAGGCCATTGACCTATTGTCTAGTCAACTTTATAACCGAATGCTACTTTAGCAGAATGACAGATCATCCTATTTACTCGACGTGCGAGATGAGAACATTATGTAGGCCTAGGCCTATAGATGTTAATATCAACGTTTAAATCAATTCAAGTAAAAAGTATGAATATAAATCTTCATACAAGAAATTGACAGCAATTCAAACTTGTAGAGAGCCTTAATTATTATGCATCACATAAAAAACGCAATGTAGGCTAGGCCTACACTGGTCTGTGAATTGTGACAGATCTCGTTTGTTTCTCATCTGCGATCTAATAAATGAATCGGGTATATAAATAAATATAAATATAGGCTTATATAATTATATAATAGCTAACATATTTAGACATTCTGTCAATTGACAAATATATGGGGTAAATTGTGCACTAACTGCAGCATAATGATGATACCCGGTGCCATAACAGATCCAGTTATTCCCAGGGTTTATGACAATATCTATTGTAGACCTGACGCGAATATTTGGCGGGAACGGGCCGAATCCTAAAATTCCCGGGCAACGCCGGGTGACCCAGCTGGTGAGGTTATGCAGGTCGATTTGAGCAGTTATTGCGATCTACAGAGTTTCAAGTGAGTCAATGATTACAAAAATCTTATGTAATAGGCCTAATATCAGGACACGCATACGAGGCGTGGTTTTTATTATTATGAGTAGAAAATGCACAGGACTATAGGCGCCTTAATAAGCTGCTCTACGTCAAACCCTTTCAGTTTAATTATATCAAGAATTGATCCAGAGTCCAGACCAATGATTAGCTACCTTAACATGAATAATTCCAAAGTCATTGTTTGAGAATTAGAGAAAATCAAATAACCTATTGATCCTTCGTGACCGAAATTCACTTGAAATTACGTCAGATAGAAAGACAGTGGGCGATTATAATCATTGTCTATTCATAGACAGTCTGAGTTATCTTGATTTCTAAAGAGGACACTCGAGTTATGAGTGTTTTCTAGGTTATCTCTAAGCTCCTCTCAAAATAGCCCACTCACGTCCAGTGGGGCCAGACTTACATTCCTAGCGGTCGGAGGTCACCATAACAAAGTCTTGTCGCTGGGTGTATACTGTAATACTGTATGGCCTATACATAGCCTACATAGATAGCCTACATATGCCAATCTGTCTGTTGAACGACCTGTTGTGTATATGTTGCCACTCACCTCCATGGGCGGAGTTTATCAGGGGCTAGGGGGAGCTAAGCCCCCCCCCAAGAAGGCCCAAATTTAGCTTTTTCACCATGAAAATGATATCTTTTTCCGGGCTTAGCCCCCCCTAAGAAGGCATTAGCCCCTCCAAGAACGGAAACCAAACTCCGCCCATGCTCACCTTCCTCCGCACAACGATGACAAAACAGCCGATGTTGTGCACGACTGACGGTAGAGGAGGCGTTGTAATATAATGTAATTTATAATTTCTATAGCGCCGCTCACAGCCATGGACGTAGGAGGCTGCCATTCAGTAGCGTTCCCAGTGCTTCGAGAACCCCGAGAGAAGAATAGGTCTTATGAAAAGGATAGATAGGAAGAGAAACAGAACGCGAGAAAGTGAAAGAGAAAGAAAAAGAAAAGGAGAAAGAGAGATAGAGATGTAGATACCTATCCAGATCGAAAGAAAAATTTCACGCAGAGTGGAAGGAAGAGAAATCCACAAGGAGAGGGCCAATAATTATAATATTCGTGTCTATAGTCACGCCAACCGTTCAACGTGACAATAATCTCACTGTCGCGTGAATAATAATTATAATCGTGTTGTGCATGTTTTGCCATTACTCTCATTTTCTTTATGTGGAATCGCAACGCTGCTGAAATTACGCATAGCCTGTTGTCGTAATATAGGCCTATAGCTAGGTTACATAGGCTAGGTCTATAATATGCGCACACATAGGCCTAGGTCAAATTTGAGTCTTTATTCTTTGAGATTTCTGAGGCGCTTAGCAAAAGTTGCATGGAAGAGGATATAATATTAGGTCTATATTCTTCTCACCGTTGCTGTTTCAGATCAAGACGCAAGAGTCAGACTGTTTGGTCAGTGCCAACACGTGTGGAGGAGGCAGCGCGTGGTGCAGCGGTGTAAATTGCTAATGATGGTGGTCACGTGCTAATGCAAGGGCAGATCCAATAGCATTGATGATTATGGTTTAAAGTTTCGGTTTCATTCTTGAGTGGAAAGTTCCAGGAAAGAAAGAAATCGGTGAGTGCTGAAATTGGGAGACGAGAAAGAGAGAGGGGAAGAGACAGACAGAGACAGACAGAGACAGACAGAGTCAGGCAGAGACATATACAGAGAGAGAGAGAGAGAGACAGAAGCAGAGACAGATGCAGAGAGACAGAGAGACCGACAGAAACAGAGACAGATACAGAGAGACAGAGAGAGTGAGACAGAGAGACAGACAGAGACAGACAAAGAGACAGAGAGACAGACAAAGACAGACAGAGAGACAGAGACAGACAAGACAGAGAGCGAGACAGACAGAGACAGACAGTGACAGACAGAGACAGACAGACAAGAGAGAGATAGTCAGAGAGACAGACAGAGAGACAGAGACAGAGAGAGACAGACTGAGACAGACAGAGACAGACAGACAAGAAAGAGACAGAGACAGAGAATTAAAATTGCAAAGACCCGTCAAGGCTCAAAGTAGGCCTACTTATAAAAAAAGCGTCTGCAGAAGCTAGAAACAGAATGCCGAAGAAAAGAAAATGGCATGATGATGATGACGACCGAGTCTATTATTTTAATGCAATACATTTAAGCAATCGGATAGCGAATAGGTGGAGAATGTGAGAAGGCAGATCGGACGGAAGAGTATTAAAGATAAGAGATGCAATTTTGTAATGGATGCGCTGATATTGTTTAACCTATCAATCATCATGATAACTAGCGTGATATGTGAAGGTCTTTGATAGTCTCTTATTTGACACAGAAATTCACCAATTAGATAGACCTAGCAGTTCCCTGAAGGTCGTACTTCTCGATGGCCATTCCTTTATTTCTCCATTATGTTTTTGATGGCCTTTATTCACTGTCCAAGTTCTTTCGTCAAGTTGGCTTAGTTTGTGTTGTAGACAACCTTAGGCTACCTTATCCACAACCCCAATAATAGTTTGTGAGTCTATGCTAATCTAATGGATCATTTAAATCACCATTTTTAATATGACTAGATTGCATTGGTTCTGGATAACACTGTCTGGGGGATTTGTTTTCTCAATTGATGTCAAGATGATCAGAAGCATCTTTATAGATATTCATCAATAATATTGTGTTTGATATTCATCAATAATATTGTTTTAGATATTCATCAATAATATTGTGTTAGATATTCATCAATAATATTGTGTTAGATATTCATCAATAATATTGTGTTAGATATTCGTCAGTAATAGGCTATTGTGTTAGATATTCATCAATAATATTGTGTTAGATATTCATCAATAATATTGTGTTAGATATTCGTCAGTAATAGGCTATTGTGTTAGATATTCATCAATAATATTGTGTTAGATATTCGTCAGTAATAGGCTATTGTGTTAGATAATCATCAATAATATTGTGTTAGATATTCATCAGTAATAACAGGCCTATGTTGTACTCTAATATGCTTCAAATTCATTAACAGCAGTGTTGCTTGCAATCGGTATACCAAGCACTATGGACCCAATCGGTAAAGCTTAGGGCACGAACCTCAAGGTACCTCGTTTCTTCCGACCAAAACAATGTTGGCAAACCCAATACCTCACGAAGGAATTTGGCGGCTTTTAGGCCTACTGCAGTCTGCCTAAGCCAAACGAACTCAGAGTACAGCGAAAAACATTTTGCTGATATTTGGACGGACTTAAACTGCTAGATTCTGGTTTTTATATCGCATTAACATAGCATCGCATAGCATAGCATAGCATAGCATAACATAGCATGGGTTTAAAGTGGTTCAATTATCTATTGTCTGTGTTAGAACTTAGAAGTAGTTAGAATCACTGCAAATTCTCCTAAAACGCTCAGTAGCCAATAATTTATTATTACATCCAAATTAGTTTTCTCTTGAAAGCTGTGACAATGTCCAGTTTGTCCACTGAGACAGTGTAGTAGGCCCTACTGTCATCCAAGCCATTCCACGAGTCTGCAACTCTTGCACTGAAGGATTTCTGTCCTAATGTTCCCATTGACTTCTTAAATAATTGAAACCCGCGAGTGCCTTCGATGGCACTTATTCAAAAAAGTCTCCCACTTTAGGCTATAGTGTTTCTTTGCCTTACAGGATTCCGGATTCTAATCGTCCGAGATTTATGCGACTGATAGCCTATGATGATCAATATTGATGGGAGTTATTAGGCTGTTGCTGCTCCTGCATGCGAATCACGACAAGTTCATTGCTAGTCAGACTTGCTAATAGACTTGGAGAAACGGACAAACCCAAACACAATTAACCCTCAAACAAGACATATAGGCCTAGACGCCATTTTCACAAGTTTTATTAAACAGTTTAGATATAGGCCTATACTTGATAGTAGTAGGCCTAACTGCATGTTAGCTTTTGTGCTGACAGTCTAGTCTACACTGTCATCGTAGTAGTGGCTTGTTAATAAGCATGATATAGGCATAATATTATCCACAGTTAGACATTGTAGCGAATGTAGCCTAATTGTAATTAGGCAGATAATTAGTAAAAGCGAAAGAAGCGTTAGGGACAGAGCTGATCGAGCCATGCATGAGCACGCACAATCGCACATGCACATATTCAGACAGACAAAAGGAAGGAGAATTAGACATCGAAAAACCACAGCTTCGATTTACCCATTATAATAATTATTACTGATTAGCGTCTTTATAGATTCATGTGCATTGTGCTACTAATATTAAACTTCTTTGCAATAGCGTTGCTTTAGAAATAGTGAAGACCTAGGTTTCTCACTGCATGGAGATCAACATATTAAGCTTATGAGTGTAGAGTTGTAGACCTATTATAGGCCCTACGCCTATCATCTCAATTGCCACAGCTTTTTTCAATCCGTGACCCAGTTTACTGTTCTAAGATGGTCTTTGGTTTATGTGCTTCGGTCTTAAGTTATATTCCTCTGCTGCAGATTACAGTCAAGGCTGCAGTTCCACACATGCATGGGGACAAGATGTCGACCTAATCACCGCTGCTGTTCAGTCCTTCCGTTGGAAACTGCCTTCAACAGACCTCGTAATGTCTGTTTCGGAGTGTATTATGGGCCATGACATCTAACGAAGGGCTCGTTCGTAGACTTTATGTCGTCCGAAATGCCGTTCAGCAGCACTGCAGACTCTAGCAATGACTAGCATGAAGGAGAACTCGCGGCTTCTTCCGGATAACGAGTGTGTAACCTTGACACCGTACATCGTTGTAACTTGACTTCGTAGGCTATTGGAACGGACTTATCATTATACGGATTATTGCAGTAGACCTATACATAGTATACAGCGATCGACTTTAGCCTATCATACACAGCTAATGTAACGAACTCTATCCTCGTTACAGGGGATGGGTTTTTGCTCTGTAGTGGATTAAGGCAGCTGGTGTTTGAGGCGGGCTGATGGTTTAATCGCTAGAGGGCGTAGGCAGTATAAAAGATTGAGCTTCCCTTGGAACGTGGGCAGAAGAGAGTTGAATTCCGACGGCGTGTGCAGAGCTATTCTTGAAGCGGAACGAGAAGGTCGTCACGTGACTGTGGAACCAGGAAGAAACTCTTGTGCAACTGCGAAGTTAGGTTTCGATAACTTTACGCTGAGTTAATAGCTTTAAATGGTCGAAACCAAGGTGGAAGAAGAAACCACGGAAGGACGGTCCTTGCAACGGAAGACACAGCTGTGGCAGTAGAATACCTTTGGTCAAGTTTCGTTCGTCATGCTGTCTGGAGAAGTGACGGGAAACGCCCCCTTTTCGAACGGGTAGTACTTCGTAGTTTATTCATTTGTGAGAAAAGAGATATTTAATTGTAGGCCTCTGCTAAGTTAAGGACTAAAACATTGTCTGGGTTCTAGGGTGTTTCCGTGCAGAAGCTAGGGCTTTTGTGCATTTAATATCATTTCTGCTACTCTATGTTGAATGAGTGACATTTGAGAGTGTAGTCACGTGTACGAGAATTGTATAAGAGTCGCTTCACCATTATGGGCCGAATGAATGAAGGACATGTGCAAGAGTAACCACGTGTGCTTGAACTGTTGTATATTCACTGTGCTACTATAGGCTAAATGAGTGAATGATAATTGAGAGTTGTGGTTACTTGTGCTAGTAGTAGTTAATTGTGCCCTTTGAGGGTCTTTTATTATTTCCTGAGGGGGGTGCTCGGTAGTACAGTGGTTAGCGCGCTGGACTGTCAACCAAGAGGTCTTTTATTATTTCCTTCCTAATTCATCATCTTCGCCTTTGGGGGTCTTTTATTACAGAAGGTATAGACCAGTTAAATTCCTCTCGATCAACAGGAAAACCCTAGCGTACATTCTTAGTAATGTAAATAAGCAGCTGTCGAATTCACTGCTGTTATAGCTGACCTGCGTGTCGTACTATATATTTCGGATAAACTGTAGTCCTACCTGTAGGCTAACGGTGTTTCAGATTGAGAATTAAACGAAGAATTAATTTTCAAAACATCGACTCACGCTCATTGTTCAATCAGCTATAACAGCAGGTGTTGACACGCATGGCCAGCTAGCATTCGCTCGCAGCGTTGGCCTAACAAAGCAGCAGAATCCGTCCCGTGACAACAAAATTGGTCACGGCCGTGACAAGATTTTCTTCGGTCACAAATTCACGTGACTGAAGAACATTCTCGATCATTCTCGAAGCTGATGCCACGTGTACATTCACCATTGGCTACTGAGGTGGCTGCAGCCGTAGGCTTAAAACGGATGTAAACAATGCACGCTGAGTATGGTGCGTCATGGGATAAAACGGCTTGCTATTAATAGATCAAGCGTTCGAGAATATTTCGTCATTTGATGCGCAACGCATCCAGTCAAACAGATCTGATTGTATCCAATGCAATTTGAACAAACAAACGTCCTTAGCCACACGCGCGCGCATGAGCTGGGCAGCAGAA
Source organism: Lumbricus rubellus (assembly GCA_945859605.1). Lineage (NCBI taxonomy): Eukaryota > Metazoa > Annelida > Clitellata > Crassiclitellata > Lumbricidae > Lumbricus > Lumbricus rubellus. The sequence goes on along the minus strand of OX243813.1, from coordinate 28,513,696 downwards.
ATAACACCACACAGCTGGCACAGAATGGAAGATTTCTCTGCGGTACATGTCAATCAACGATTAGCATAATATATTCCCGTGTTGGGGATCAGCTCAAAATAAACTTCAACGACGGGATCGGTTCAAAATGTTTTCGTGATTCCGTGATTAGTGTTTCCGTGTTTTCGTGTTTCGTAGGCCTATATATATGCAAGAGCAATGTTTTCGTCTATATAAAATAATAGGCTATAGCTTCGAAAAACGATCGTATTAATGGAACTCGTTTAACATACAACCTGTAGCCTGTAGGCCTATCCTACGATCTTCCATGCATAGTTTAGAGTTTTCGGAAATGACCACAACAGCAGCGAAACGAATAAGCTTACAAGAATACTTAACTAAACTTAGGTCATGTTAAATGTTAGCTGAAGTAAAACAACTGGAGTTTTAGCCGAGAAACAAAATCAACAAGCAACACGACGTTTGCAAAAACTTGACAACGCCCCTAGGCTTAGGTCTATATAGATAGGCTACAACAGAAGCCAGTTCTGCTTCGCACTTAGTCAAGCATATCGCTGGCGATCCGTAGAGAATTCTCCGTTAAAAATTATCCTCCCATCATGTAATAATATTAATAAATATTAAATGACAAGCAAACAGACCTCTTAAAATTTTTGTCTAATACTTGCATATCGCTGGCGATCCGTAGAAAATTCTCCGTTAAAAATTATCCTCCCATCATGTAATAATATTAATAAATATTAAATGACAAGCAAACAGACCTCTTAAAATTTTTGTCTAATACTTGCATATCGCTGGCGATCCGTAGAAAATTCTCCGTTAAAAATTATCCCCCATCGTGTAACAATAAATAAATATTTATTAAATGACAAGCAAGCAGACTTCTTAAAGTTTTTGTCTTATACTTGCATATCGCTGGCGATCCGTAGAGAATTCTCCGTTAAAAATTATCCCCCATCATGTAACAATAAATAAATATTTATTAAATGACAAGCAAGCAGACTTCTTATAGTTTTTGTCTTATACTTGCATATCGCTGGCGATCCGTAGAGAATTCTCCGTTAAAAATTATCCCCCATCGTGTAACAATAAATAAATATTTATTAAATGACAAGCAAGCAGACTTCTTAAAGTTTTTGTCTTATACTTGCATATCGCTGGCGATCCGTAGAGAATTCTCCGTTAAAAATTATCCCCCATCATGTAACAATAAATAAATATTTATTAAATGACAAGCAAGCAGACTTCTTATAGTTTTTGTCTTATACTTGCATATCGCTGGCGATCCGTAGAGAATTCTCCGTTAAAAAATTATACCCCATCATGTAACAATAAATAAATATTTATTAAATGACAAGCAAGCAGACCTCTTATAGTTTTTGTCTTATACTTGCATATCGCTGGCGATCCGTAGAGAATTCTCCGTTAAAAATTATACCCATCATGTAACAATAAATAAATATTTATTAAATGACAAGCAAGCAGACCTCTTATAGTTTTTGTCTAATAGGCTACTTGACAAGTCTTTATTATGAAGGCTTCTAAAATTAAGCGTTAAATCAGTTAAATTCACAATGATATCAAGTCTTTATTATTAACCCATGAATTGAATGACTCATCATAGCCTAACCATTTCACCAAAGACCGATTTCCTCTTTTTCTTATAATCTTCTCTATTTTAAATGTATCTTGCGTTGTCGATTGTAGTTCAGCTTCATAAAATGTCCCTTGTATTTCTTCTCCATGATAGTCAGATATTTTATAGGTTATAGGATCTGTGTATTGGATTTGTGTTATTGTAAAAACTTCCTGTGTCCAACGATTTGTGTAGCCTTTCTCGAATGTCTTTTTCTTCTTAGAAATTCTTACTTTATCTCCGACTGAAAATTTAGGTTTACTAGTTTCAGGTACAGCGTCGCCATACAGATTCATCCACACAACCCATTCGTTTGCTTTGATACTCGCTTTAACAGGAGTCATTTTAATGGAAGAATGTCTTGTGTTGTTGTATAAATTAACCATATTATCTAAAACATCGATATATCTCTGAGTTGAATTCGCTGTAAAATACTTAAACATTTTCTCTTTCACTGTTCTATTAAATCTTTCTACGATACAAGATTTCTCTTCATTCTCAGTTGAGTACAACTGCATACCTAATGATTTTACCTGTTTATTATAGAATTCAGATCCCTTATCGACCCAAAGTTTTTCACCCCTTCTTTTACTCGTATTAAATATTTTAACGAAAGCATCTGCCACAGATTCTCCGCGCTTATCTTTTAACGGCTGAATAAATGCATACTTGGAGAATATATCAATGACGCTTAACAAATATTTCACACCAGAATTAAATTTAGCATAAGCCTGCATGTCAATCAAGTCTGCTGCCCAAACTTTGTCCACTCCCTGAACATAAACAACTCGCTTCCTGAACTTCCTGACTATAGGTTTATGCAATTCGTCAGCAAGTTGGTCTGTCCATCTCAGAGTTTTTTTTTCAACCCCATTCCAAAATGGGTTTTCGTTGATAAAATTGGTTTAACTATAGATCTTTCAATTCGTTCGCGGAAGGAAGGATTAGGTATATTATTTAATTCATCTATCATAGCTCTGTCAGCGACGTTTCTCCCTGCTGTATCAGTATGTTTAGCATAGGCTAGGTCATGACGATAGGCTGCTGCATCAACTCTATCTACTGGTTTACTCCAATCTTTTGGCGTCCCATCAGGATTCAATCGCAAATCCAATCGAGTTCCTGGACCTGTGAAAGAATGTCCTGGAAGATGCATTTCCCCTGGGTACTTTGCCCATGGAAGTTTAATGTTGGAAGTAGCAGAATTGAGAGCTGAGACCAAATCACCTCCTTGTACAGTAGTAGACATTTTAGTAAACTGAGTTTTTCTAGCGCCACAATCAACGCATACACATCTAAGCATAGATCTACCATTCTTACTGACAACTCGTTGAATATCTCTACAGTCAGTTTTTCGTTTACATTTTACGCAATACGAGCTGTGCTCCATTTTAATATAATATAATTAAAATGGAAGTCCATGACCTGTCATGGAATGAAGATACATCTAAACGCTTTAACAGTCCTCTCCTACCAAGAAGCATCAGAGGTTTGATCGTCGGTAAGTCTCAATGCGGCAAAACAATATTACTACTTAATTTATTACTGAGACCTGGTTGGTTAGACTACGATAACCTGCAGATCTTTGGCAAAAGTTTATTTCAATCAGAATATAAGATACTTAAGAAAGCATTCGAAGAGAAATTACCAAAGGAAGCAATTATAAGACTTTTTGATAATCGCGATGAGATAATGAAATTAAATGTATCACCGACCGCCGTAGTCGAGGAGATGTCTAAAAACATGGCCAAAAAATCGGATATAGAATGCAAGTTCTTTGAAACCTCTGAAGATGTTCCAGATCCACGAGACTTAAGTCGAGATAAAAAGAATCTCATGATTTTTGATGATTTACAATTAGAGAGGCAAAATAAATGCGAATCCTATTATATAAGAGGTAGGCATAGTAATGTAGATTGCTTTTACCTAGCACAAAATTATTTCAAGCTACCTAGACAAACTATAAGAGAGAATGCTAACTTTATATGTCTATTCCCTCAAGACCTCAAGAATATTAACCACATATACAGCGATCATATAGGCGTAGATGATATGACTATTGAAGAATTTCGAAAACTATGCAAAACTGCGTGGGATGAAACGCATGGTTTTGTGGTTATAGACCTTACTAGTAAAACAAATAAGGGCAGGTACAGATCTGGATTAGATACATTTTACATTAAATAAAAGCAATAATAAAATGATAACAAAATTTAAGATTTTATATTCTAGGTTTAAAAATAGCTATCTAAAATGGAAACCCTTCTTGACGAAATTTTATCTAATACTCAAACGATTGCACGCAACACAGAAGCTAAAGAATCCTTTTGCATTTTGTTGAGCGAAAGGAACACACGAATTCGAACGAAATTTAATCCACTAATCGAACTGGACAAAAGTAAAACGTATGAAATGGCTCTTGTCAATCTTGAAACTTACTACAGTTTTCCTAATATAGATGAAACAAATAATAAATTCGTATATTCGTCAGATAACGGTGTAACATGGGAAGATTTAGACATTCCAACCGGTTGCTATGAAATCGAAGACTTAAACGATTACATACAGAGAATTCTAAAAGAAGAAGGTCATGGACAATGTATAAAGTTGCAACCAAATAACAATACTTTGAAGGCTGTTTTGGAAATTGATGAGAACTATAAAGTTGATTTTACAGTACCAAATTCAATTAGTACCGTTCTAGGATTTCAGAGTCGTGTATACTCCGAAGGATATAACGAATCCGAGCACATAGTCGATATAAACAGCGTGAATAGTTTACGAGTTACGAGTGATGTAATAGGATCATCGTATGCCAACGGAACTACGGAGAACATAATTTATTCTTTCTTTCCATCGGTCGGGCCTGGTTACAAGATAATCGAATCTCCTCACAATCTCGTATATCTTCAAATAACGCTATACTCTATTTCATCGATGGAAACAAAACTAATAGACCAAAATGGAAAACTAATTAATTTAAGAGGTGAGGAATTGTCGATACGATTTCACATAAGAGAGGTTTAATTTAAAGTTTATATTTAATATAAGATGAGCGCTTACGCTAAGGTCAAAGTTAATATTTCTGAAGGGCAAAAAGAGAAGATTAAACGAGCTGCTCAAGTAGGAACTGGAGTGAGTATAAGACTTTCTCATGGAGACATAACTGGTGAGCATGTATTAGCTCTAAACCAGAGGCAAATCAACAAGTTAACTAAAGCGTATCAGAATGGAACTGGTGTGACAATTAAAATGGGTAAAAAGCAATTAGAAGACAATGCGAGAGTCGAAGGCGGATTTATTGGCGCTATTCTACCGTTCTTAGCAACAGCCGGAAAGTTTCTTCTGTCTAGTGTTCTTCCGAGTTTAGCCACAGGAGCCTTAACAGGATTGGGTTCTGCAGCTGGTTCCAAAATTGTCGATAAAATAAGTGGATCTTCGATCTCACACCCGATAAGTGGATCTTCGATCTCACAAAGTGGATCTGGCGTGCTGTACGTTAAGAAAGGAGGAATATGCTGTAAGATAAGACCTGCTGGGGAAGGTCTTTTTCTATCTCCGTGGAAAAAGGGTACTTCAATAACGGGTTCTGGTTTGTTTATGAAAAGAGGAGCAGGATATATCAGCGGTGAAGGTCTTATCTTGGGACCCAATTCACCATTTAAAAATATTCCTATTCTTGGAATGTTACTTTAAAAAACCACTTATATAAATGTCTGGATACGGTCACCCAATACACAAATTTATCACCAAACGGAAGCCTCGTGTGAGTCCGATAATTTGGATGCCTAAAGTGGTCACTCACGCTCCTGCAAGACAACGAGCAGGCGATAGATATGAGATTTTTGCTCAGCAAGCGATAACGATTGAACCAAAGACAAATATTACAGTAGAAGTAGGCCTTGGAGTCCGAATGACCAGTGGAATGTGTCTAGTCTCTCTTAGACAGAAGTTGAAACAACTCAGACTGAGCCTTCAAGATGGTACAGTACTAGAGGACGCAGAGGATATAATAATTACAATACAAAACAACTCCGATTCACCAGTTACTATAAACGAAAAAGACTCCATATGTTATGTTAATTACTACGATGCATAAATTGTACGTTTTATGTTTACGTTTTATGTTTACGTTTTACGTTTACGTTTTACGTTACGTTTTAAACATTATAATAAAAAATGTCACTACTGAAAATTAGCGATCCTGCAAAAAGAGATTTTATTATCGAAGAGTTTTTAAAAACGAAAAAAAATATTAAACAAAACTTTCTCTCAGAGAGAATAGATGATGTTGGACTTCAACGAGAATTAACGAAAATCTACAAACCAATAGTCGACTCTCAATCAGCAATTTCAAAAGAACAAAACGCTTTGCTGTCGACAATAAAGGATAATTCTGCAGCAACATCACTTGCTCTAAAATCACTTCCAGATTCGTTGAAAACCATTCAATTTCCTCAGTATCCGTCTATAGAGGCATACGACGACGATGACCCAGTAGAAGACATTAGAAGGTTAGAATTAGGAAATATTGCAGTTGAATACCTTTAAAAATATGCTTCTGATAAAAGACTTGTGGATACAACATTCGGATTAAGATCAAGAGATGGAAAATTCTACATCGGTGACAGCGAAGCCTCAATCCAAGGAAATGATATTACAGTTGGAACCACAACTTATCAAGGAACTCCAGGATTATGGGAATTGTTAACGTTAGCTAGTCCAAACAGTTCAATTTATGATAATCGTGATCTCGAAGAATACGCCGAGATTCTAATTAAAACGAATGCCATGAGTCAGCCAAATAAACCAAACAAACCAAAATCGTCTAGAAGTGTAAAATATGCAAAGATAATAAAACCCATATGGGACGATTACATGAAGTTAAGAGGTAAAACAGGAAGCGGAATAATTACCATTCCTTCAGATCCAAATGAATTAGTAAAACAATTAGAGTTGCGAATATATAGCTACAAAGCGGGAAATACGGGTGTAAGAAATGAAATTGTAGGTATGATGGATGAGTTACTAAGACAAAGAGTGATAACCAAAGATGAATATAAAAAATTGACGATCTAATTTAAAAATTGATGATCTAATTAAAAATTGATGATATAGAAATGCTGGTCGTTGCGAGAAGAAGTTATAAAAAAGTACACGTTGTCGGTGGAGCAGGAATATTCGATTCCATTGCAGGATTTCTCAAGAGACTACTAACTTCGAATGCAGCCAAACAAATTGCGAGCACAGCTGTCAAAGAGATTGGGAGTGTTGCTAAGGATAAGGCGATCGACGTTGGAAAACGATTACTCAATAAGATACTCCCTAAAGCTCCCGTTCAGCAGCCGATAACTCAGGAAACTAAAGTCATTCTAGCTAGATTACTAGGATCGAATCCAGAAATGACGGGAGGAGCTATTAGAATTCAGGATCTCGTAAAACGCTTAAACGGAGGTGGTTTGAAAATGGCTTAAACATATTTTCTTATTTAAAAATATATGTATAATAAAATGCAATCCGATATTCTAAGATTCACAGAGCAACCATTGATCGATGAAGGTATAGAGCGATACGAATGGCATGAGTACGAACCTGTAGCGAGAACTAACCTTAACAGTTCTGGTGAAATAAGAATAAATATTGAATTACAAGACTTATACAGTCACCCAGCAGAATCATATCTGCAATTCGACGGAAGACTAATTAAAGCCGATGACACCGCATACGTTAATGCCGATTTAGTCGCTCTTACGAATAATGGGCTTATGTATCTATTCAGTCAAATATCCTATCAGTTATCTAATCAAGAAATCGAAACGCTATTTCATCCGGGTCAAGCTACAACGATGCTCGGTTTACTTACGTATCCAAACGATTTTCAGCTGACTCAAGGCTTAAATCAGCTGTGGTATAAAGACACTGGAGCGACTGCTGTTATTGCGGATAACCCCGGATTTGCCACTAGACAAAGCTTTCTCATTCGCAAACCAAACACTAAAGGAATGTTCAGCTTTATTGTTCCGTTGAAGCATATTTTCGGGTTTTGCGATGATTACGACAAGATTATTTACGGCTTCAAACAGACGCTGACATTAGTTCGTAAAGCCGACGATGATGCAATATTCCGAGATAACGCTGCAGCTGCTGGAAAAGTTGCGATAAACAGAATTTCATGGTTTATTCCACACGTTATTCCTTCCGATATGGAACGAATGCAGTTGTATAAGACGATTGAATCAAAATTAACGTTGCCAGTTGCGTATAGAGCTCGTCAATGCGACACAATAACGGTTCCTCAGTCGACAAGTTTCAGTTGGCGTCTTAGCGTAAAAACATCACCTGAGAAACCTAGATATATCATCGTAGGATTTCAGACGGACCGTAGCGGTAATCAGGAAAGTAATCCGTCGCTATTTAATCACTGCGATCTCAAGAACATATATGTGATGATGAATCAAGAAAGATATCCAGCTGTCGATCATAACCTGTCGTTTCCTAATCAACAATTCTCCAGAGCGTACAGAGACGCGTCCTCCTTTAGTCAAAAATTCTATGGTATGGATAAGTTGATTACCCAAAGCAATATAACACCTGTAGATTATAAAGAATTATACCCGTTGTTCGTGTTCGATGTAAGCAAACAATCCGAGCGTTTGAAATCGTCAGTCGTTGATATTCAGATTAAGGCTCTTTTCAATGCAGCAGTGCCAGCCGACACAGAAGCGTATGCTGTCGTAATTTCAGATAGGTTGCTGCAGTTCCAATCGGATGGGCAGAAAATGAGTGTTGTGTATGGAAAATTGATTTAAAGAATACTTATATATTATGAAGCTACCAGAGCTTAGAATGTTAGCCAAGCATCACGATGTTACAGGCACTTCGCATCTCAACAAACCTCAAATGATAGCTGTATTGATTGAAAAGAATATTCTTCCGACGGACTACAAGTCTGTGTCATATCGACATGACACGCTGGGTAGTATCAGGAAACAACCGAGAAGAGTAGATATTATAGATCGAGAGACTGGCGTTGTTACCTCGTATCCATCGATGTATAAAGCTGCTAAGGCGTATGGTCAGAGTGCTGGCATAATAGCTTATCATAACGGAAATGTCTGGAGAGATAGATACGAAATTAAAGTGTATGAGCGATAGATAAGTGGATCTTCGATCTCACATGTTTTAATATTTTTGCGTGGTAAAAATAAAATGGATTTAAAGAAAAGTAGTTTAAGAAACATGAACCATGTTGAACACTTGCTCGACTCATCGGTTCCTGACATTAAGGTTCCTACGCTTACTCCCACACCTGGTAAATACAAACCAGTAGCGCCTAAGAGAAAATACAAAAATAGGGTTAGAGCTAAAATAAATGATTTTGCGGATTGGTTACTTAGTTATGTGCCCGAACGAGACACTAAAGTCGTTAACGAAAAACTCGAATCGTTGAAGTCAACTGTTTCCAGGATATTCGATAAAACTAAAATTCGAGAAACGGCGTCGGCTATTAAAGGATTCACCAAGCAATATAGAATAGATGGAATTAATGGAATGGATGCCTCGTCGTTTCTTAATTTCGTCAGACCGCAGGTAGTTAATCTGTTGTCGAGTAATCGCCAGACAAAGACTAATTTAGTTCTTACTTGTACTATGGAACGAGTAGATATGAAATCTGGAATAGTGACTTCTGAGGATATACCATTCGTTTCCAGGGCAGAAGTTATTTTAGAAGCAACCGACTTGAATGAAATATACAGCAGAAAAAAAGATAAAATCATGGAGTCTATTGCTAGTTTTCAGATGCAAGGAAGTAATTGGAGATTTAAAGCCGTTGTAAAATTAGATATAAATACGGTAAAATATACACCCTTAAGAGGTAGTTCTTACATTCCTCTACCCAGCTTCTTAGCTAATAAAAAGGCAATCATCAACATGAAAAACCACGACGAAGAATGCTTCAAATGGTGTATCACTAGAGCTTTGAATCCGGTGGATGACCATCCGGAAAAAATAACGAAAGCTTTGAAAGAACAATCGAAAAAACTTAATTGGAGTGGTATTGAGTTTCCAGTTGCTGTTGATGCTAATGTGATAGGTAAATTCGAGAGAAATAACAATATTAATGTTAATGTATTCGGTTATGAAAAAGAAGTATACCCGCTTTATCTGTCTAAGTGTGAAAGTAGTATTGATCTATTGCTTATTTCCAACGGAGAACGGAAACATTATTGCTGGATAAAGAATTTTAACCGATTGATGACGTTCCGAACAGCAAATTCGCATTATTCAGCGCACTATTGTAAAAGGTGTATGAATGGTTTCACAACGACAGAAGCGCTTAACAACCATAATGAGTACTGCAAACACCATAACGCACAAAAAATAGAAATGCCAGAAAAAGGAACTATGTTAAGTTTTAAAAATTATAACAATTCTATGAGGGTTCCGTTTATAGTCTACGCAGATTTTGAGTCTTTTGTAAAACCGATCGATACATGCCAACCAAATCCAGAGTTGTCGTACACTAATAAATATCAAAAGCATATTCCTAGCTCCTTTTGTTACCACATAAAATGTTTCGACGATAGTGTATATTCTCAAGATCCTGTGACGTTTACGGCTGAAAGCGAAGATGATGATGTTGGTCAAATATTTGTAGATAAACTAGAAGAGAATATAAAACAAATATATAATCAATTTAAATTCCCTAAGAAGATGATATTTACAGAAGAGGACAAGAAGTGTTTTGATGGAGCTACTATATGCCATATCTGTGAAAAACCGTTGGGCGAAGACCGAGTGAGAGATCACTGTCATCTTAGCGGTAAATTTAGAGGGGCTGCCCATAACATTTGTAATGTAAACTATAAAGTCCCCAAGTTTTTCCCTGTAGTGTTTCATAATCTTTCCGGGTACGATTGTCATCTGTTCATTAAGAAACTGAGAGGTAATAATGGAGAGAAAATTAATTGCATACCTAATAACGAGGAAAAGTATATATCTTTTAGCAGAGAGGTCGTTGTTGATAAGTTTGTAAATAAAGAGGGAAAAGAGATTACCGTCAAGCGACAACTGCGTTTTATCGACAGTTTTAAATTTATGGCTTCTAGTCTTGATGCTTTATCGAGGAACCTAAGCAAAGACCAGTGTAAAAATATTGGGAAACGATATACTGGAAAGAAGCTCGATCTTTTGCTGAGAAAAGGCATATATCCTTATGACTACGTCGATTCATTTACTACCTTTAATGAAACCGAACTACCACCAAAATCCGCATTCTATTCTAAGCTAAATGATTCGAATATTAGCGATGAAGACTACGAGCATGCAAAAACGGTATGGAAGGAATTTGGATGCAAAACATTCAGAGAATATCACGATTTATACAACGTTTCGGATGTTCTGTTACTTGCCGATGTTTTCGAAAACTTTAGAGATGTGTGTATGAAGAACTATACGCTTGACCCTGCATGGTATTTTACATCTCCTGGTTTAGCCTGGGATGCCGCTTTAAAATTGACAGGCGTGAAATTGGAGTTATTGAATGATTATGATATGATTCTGATGCTTAGGCAAGGGATGAGAGGAGGAGTGAGCACAATATCAAATCGTTACGGGAAAGCGAATAATAAATATATGAGCGATTTCAATAGTAACGAAAATTCTACATTTATTACTTACCTGGATGCGAATAATCTATATGGATGGGCTATGATCAAAAATTTACCTACTCACGGGTTCAAATGGATGAACGAAGATGAATTAAATAATTGGAGAAGTATTCCATGCATATTGGAAGTTGATTTGGAATATCCTAAAGAGTTACACGACCTGCATAACGATTTTCCGTTAGCCCCCGAAAGCATTGAGATTAACAAAGTCAAAAAGTTAATTCCAAACTTAAACCATAAAAAGAAGTATGTGCTGCATTACGATAATCTGAAGCTGTATGAGAGCTTGGGTTTGAAAATAACAAAAGTGCATAGAGGTGTACTATTCGAAGAAAGTGATTGGTTGAAAAAGTATATCGATTTAAATACAGCTCTTAGAACGAAAGCTACTAATGACTTTGAGAAAGACTTTTTCAAGTTAATGAATAACAGTGTCTTTGGAAAAACTTGTGAGAACATTGAAAATCGTGTTGATGTAGAGTTAGTGTGTCAAGAGGAGAGGGCTATTGAACTAGCCGCTAAACCTAATTATGAGAGATGTACTATTTTCGATGAAAATCTAATAGCCGTTCACATGAAAAAAACTAAATTGTACTATAATAAACCTATATATCTTGGCATGTGTATATTAGACTTGAGCAAAACGTTGATGTATGAATTTCATTACAATTACATCAAGGATAAATACGGAAATAGAGCTAAATTATTATTTACCGATACAGATTCTTTGACATACGAAATTAAAACTGAAGACTTTTACTCAGATATCGCAGGCGATATTAAGACTCGATTCGACACGAGTGAATACCCGAGAGATCATCCATCTGGTATTGAGGTTGGAGTAAATAAAAAAGTTATTGGAATGTTCAAGGATGAAGCTAGTGGGAAACAGATAAAAGAATTTATTGGACTCAGAGCAAAGTTGTATTCTTATAAGATGGCTGCTGGAGATGAGCACAAGAAATGTAAAGGTATTAAGAAGAATGTTGTCCAGAAAACTATTACTCACGAAGATTATAAAGATTGCTTATTTACTAAAAAAGAACAACAACGAACGATGAATGTTATTAGATCTTATCATCACGATATTTATACAGAAGAAATTAATAAAGTTGCATTATCTGCAGATGACGATAAACGGGTAATAATGGAGGATGGAATTCATACTTTGGCATATGGTCACTACTCGTTGAAAATTTTTAATTAATGTTTATATTAAATAAATGAGCGTCAAACAAATCGATGTTTGTGGAGTAGTGCTACCGAATATTGCTTTATCGAATGTGGATCTAATCGAAGCGGCTAAGAAACTAAATATTCCGAATTTTAGAGGCGTTTTCGTGCGAGACGAGCTGCCGAATAAACCTAGACGGATTGAATGTGGGATATTGAATCTAGACGATTCTAAAGGAACCGGTCAGCATTGGTGCTCTTTCTTAAAGAGCGGTAATGAGAAAAT